>JAEIIG010033515.1:0-14058 GCA_018904695.1 Drosophila parvula | reverse complement strand
TTTTGCAACTGCTGACTGGTGGCTAAAAATAAAGTTCTCTTGTTGCTGCCTCTTTTTTCTGGCTCAGCAGAAAGGGCAACATAATGCCTGTTATACGCTTTCTTTTAAGATTGGGCTTTTATATTTTTTGAACTAGTTGGAATTAAAATTATTATTATTATATTAATTATTATTAAAATTATTAATTATTTAAGTTTATCAACAATATAATTATTAACATCACGCCAGAGCAACTGATTACATAGGGAGACTTAAAAACAAAAAGAAAGGGTATTTTCAAGCTCATTGTTACCAAGCCAATTTTTTTTCTCGTCATTGAGGGCTCGTGGAATGGGAATGGAAATGGGAATGGGAATGATGGGCCCAAGGAATGGGGAACTGGCGGGAATGGTGAATAAGGAGCGGGAGCGGAAACCTCAATGTTGGACGATGTTTATGGTATTTACCTGCTGCACTTTGCTGGGTGCCTGCTGCAATTTCTAATCGAAACGAAACCTTCTACCCTAATAATGGCCTCGAGCGGCCCTTGGCGCCCTTTGTTAGCTGAAAAATCGGAGTCTCTCGCGCCGTCGGAGATAATCGCTGTTTTGGAGGGAGAAGGCAACACTGCTCCACTGCTTCACTGCTCCTCTGGCTCCAACTCGCTGCCACATGCAACATGCTGCAGTATGGATCGTCGTATTTCCTACTCTGTTCGCCTGCTCGGAATTGTTCCGTTAAAATCTGTGCAGAGCCCGCAAAATGTTGCACAAACATACACGGGGAGAGCAACATAAAAGGGCCAAGAGGCCCAAGCTGTCGTCCCGCTCTCACTCACTCTTCTGTTGGGCCCTTTTGCCCTTCGCTCCCGGATGCATCGCAGCACGGCTTGTGTTGCCCTCTCACTCTGGCTTAGAATTGTCGCTCGCTTGGAATGACATGGTATGGCAATGGAAGGGGTGGTTGGTTAGTTGCTGCCGCTTCTGGAATGCCTGCCTGGAACTGCTGCTCGCCTGATCCCGGACACCATCGAAATTTCACATGTAATTCCCACGGCCTGAATTTTCCCACACAACCAGCCGCGAAGAAGAAGAAGAGGAAGAGGCTGCGGAGAATTTCAGGCAAGAGACAGCCGGAGAATCGCTAACACACACACACATCGTTGTTCCTTTTTTTATTCTTCTTGTTTTTATATTGTTGCATCGAATCTGCTCCCAGGGTCGGTACACTGAAAAATAAATTGCTTTTTTATTCATCGGAATATTTTCAAATGTCTGTCGGTCGAAATTAAATTGTGCTCAATTATTATAAGGGTAAAATATGTTGTTTGAAAGTTAAAATTAAATTAAAAGGAATATAATTTATATTGAAAAGCATTTAATTAATTTATTTTAAAGCAATACATTCTGGTCTTCTTACGGAATACATTATTTTGTACACTTCATATTTAGTCGTGGAAATTCTACTTTTATTTATGCAGCGCTATAGCAAGTTGCGCTATAGCCTACTAAGGCATTTTATACGCCACAAGTTTTCCAACAATTAAGCTTCCATTACAATAAAACAAATTAAAAACTCACAATTTAGTTTTAAATAACGTTAAGTAGCCGCTTATATTTTTCAATGTATTGTTCTTCCGTTCCTCCAGCTCTGACGGTCGTTTTGTTTATGCTGCTGCTGTTGATGTGGATGCTTCCCCTTCTCGTCCGCCGGCTCCATGCTTGCTCCATAGCCCCAGACTGGTCCTGGTCATGGTCCCTGTCTAACCCGCTCGGGTTAACATCTTCTTCATCTGCTTTGCTGGATGTCGTGTCCGTCGTTCCCGGCCTCGAATTCCTTTGTTGTCCAAGTCTGGCTTCTTTAACCTCTACTTACTAAGGCTTCCTCTGCATCTCGACGGCGGACGGTGGATTTGTTTTCATCAAAAACTAGCAAAAATATACAGAAATGTACTTTATTTTGGGTTTAAAACACACATAATTTATAGGGTCGGTTGGCAGCTATAATACCCTTGAACCCTATGTACCGGGTATATTTATAGAGTTTATGCGGGAAAAATGTATGATACATGCGGTTTGATGGCTTAAAATTATGTAGTTCAAGAGTCCTACCTCATGATGCATGCAAGGATCTACCCAAGAGCGGCGACACCAAGCTGTACAAAATGTTCCCAATCGCCGAAATCATAGTTGTGGTGAAATTAAGGCTATAATGCAAGGGCACCACCAGATATTCGAAACCCTGAAAAGGATTTGTTTGTAGCGAGTTGAACTTTGCCACCGGAAGGATTGGCATGGTCGGGTGGGACTCTGGTTAAGAGAACTATTAAAAATTTCGAAATATTTCAAAAACTAATTATGCTTTCGAATTTTAAAAATGATCGAAAAAGAAAGACCTACGTGGAATGATTGATAATTATTTTATGTGTCTGTTTAAGATAATATATAATTTCTTATTATAAAAAAGAGAATATATTATATATTCAGAAAACTTAATGTTAATAAAAATAGCTGTTTGTAAGATTTGTATGTAGATTTTTGCAGTAAGCCAACAATATAATAAAGTAAAATTCTGTTTTCCACTGTGCTCCACCAAAAGCGGCCTTGGGGAGCTCCAAGGAATGCCTAAGCAATTGCTCCAGACAACTGGAGCCACTTCCTTTGCTTGCTCTTCCTCTCCGCCTCGTGGCCTTGGGACAAGGCTTCTTCTAATGGTCGGTCGGTGTCGGGTGCTCCACGAATGTCGTGTCTCAAGTTCCCCCCTCTGCATTCAAGTTGCCTGACTTCAAGTTGAGTTCCCGTCCCGTCAGATAATGCGGCATTGACTTGGCAGCGCAGCTATTCCAGTTATGTCTGCCACACTTCTTCGGATATGCATAGCCATATGCTCAAGCTCCGGGTACTGCTGCACTCCTGGTCCATCAATATGTTCAAGGATTTTTTCACGCTTCCAGGCATTGCTCATGTGACATACATATGAGAGCGATTAAATAGAGTAATTTAGAGAGTTTCAAAGATTAAATAAAATTACATAAATAACTCTTGTGATTTTAGGTGCATTTTTGGTATATTATACAACTATAATAAAAACAAAACATGTTAAAGAAATGTTAAAAAATAATAAAATTAATTTTTAATATTTAAAAATATTTGTTATTAATATTTCATAATTTGTGATTTCAAACCGGTGTTTAGGATAATCTATTCGATAACCTATATCACCGAGTTTTAACTCTTTCCGCCACTCAATTCAAACCGCGATTTCCCCCATTCAAGACTCAAAAGTTCCCCCGCACACAGACGCGTCTCAAAATGCGACTCCATTGTGAGCAGAGCTTTATGAACAAACAAACAATCGCCCACACACAGACACATGATATGAGAAATTCACACTCACACGGGTATGACACTGTACTTTGCGAAGCAAAAGTAGAATGCAATAAACTTATGTTAATTATTAATAATAAATCAAAGCGATGTACATTGTGCATACACTTATTATTGTCTCTAACAATGTTATAATTACAACTCCAATTAAAAGAAATTTTTACTACAGTGTCTTGGCATTTACATAGTGTCATAACTATACCAAAATGGTGAGTCTGTCGAGTGAGAGCGAGTGAGCTACAAACTCAACTCAACCGTCTGCTATTCCTCGCCGCCTGTTCGTTAGAGTCCATGAATCGAAATTGTGTGGCCTCAAGTGACTATTCTCCAAAAATTTCGATTTCGTTTTCGCATCGCCGCCCATCATCGAAAATTAGTGTTGGCTAAGGAGCAGCGCGGGAAACTAACTGAATTCTGGTTATCTATATGTTGCAGCAGATAAAAAATACACGTAAATAGTGCAATAAAAAGAGTACTTGGCGAAGCAAACACTCAAATAGTTTGAGTGGGGAGAAGCAGTGCGAATAAGAGCTAGTACCGACTCCGGGTTCTTGATATCTTTGTTTCTTTGCAATGCCGAATCAAACTTAATGTTGAGTGTGAAAAATAAAAAGTGACTTCAAATTAATTTATTTGTATGATATCAAACAAATAATAAGAATTCAAGTGAATCTCAGGGCTGCGCTGGCGCTTCCAATTCGAAAAAGCGAGCAAAATAGAGCAGTGAAGCAGCATCATTTAGATTTAGACCGGAATTGTAACAGGCGCCCAGGTTTGGCAGCGAGCAGCCCAAGCAGTTTCGTTCGCTTCATTGTTGCATTCTCACACACTATTTGTCCTGCTCTGGGGGCGCCAGTTGTCCCGCTCGCACGTGGGGAGCTTTCGAGAGGGAGCTTTGAGTTTGGCGGCAGTTTTGAATTTGCACATCCTTTTATAATTAAATGCGATTGTTGATTGTTAGCATTTACAAATACTTTTTGTAGGAAGTATAGAATTTATAAAGCAGAAACCATGTTTCTACTTATTTTCACAATTTTAAGACGTTATAATTTAAGTACGCACTCAAAATGAAACCGATATCAATTGTTCACATGCCTATCGATGTATCGATTGCTTTGTTCTCTGCAGCTACATTTCTGAATCAGCTGGCGTTGTGCTGCTGCTAATTTTTTGGCAGAATTCAGAATTTCAGAGGGAATTTCTAGGAATTTCGATCTTTTCAACCAGGCCCCGGACACAACTAGCCTAGACGGACGACAAAGATCCTACATACATAGCCACGCCAGCGCCGTCGTGTGTAAAATGCTGCCGAGTCCGCTGGCGTTGCGAAATTGTGCAGTTTCGACGACAAAACCAACAACCAAGCGACGCGCCTCAGCTAGAGGAGGAGAGGCAGCGACGGCGACAAACGCGAAATAATCAATTAAAATCGTAACGGGAGTCAGGGTTTCCACTCGAGTACTGCAGTGGCCAAGGACTACTGCGGTATCCAGAGGACCGACGAGGACGAAACCAAAAGTTGCCTGAACAGCTGCAGCAGCTGTGCGTGGGCAGAGGCAGAGGCGACAGCGGCAGCGCCAGCGACAGCGCAGCTTTTGGCAGCAGCAGACGAAACGCAGACCACAAAACAACCAGCAAAACGCAGCAACAACAATACAAAAACAATGGAAATGCGAGAGGTACTGAGTCGCGAGGGGCGGGAGGCCAAGAATCTGCTCGTCTACCAGTTCTGCGATGAGACAACAACGAACGCGAGTGCCGGCGAGGGAGGAGCAGCGGCGGGAGCAGCCGGAACTCTTGGAGCTGGAAGCGGAGGCGTACTCTTGAATGGTGACTGTAAGATGTGTTTGGTTTTTTTTCGGATACCCTAAGGTGCTTGAGGTGTTATTATTAGGAGTTGTTGATTTTGAAACTGAATAATATCCGATTCTATATCGCTCAATGTAGCTTTATTTAACATGTTCCATTAATTCATACCTTATAGTAAAGTAAAGTAAATGTTGATTGGAAAAGTAGAAGAAAAGGCAATGTATTTAGCTTCTAGATATCTTTTCTGGTGATAATACAGTGCTTCTATTTTAAAAATAGCATCAAAACGGCTTATTTTTATATAACAAAATGGTATAAAATCAGATTATTGACTCCCTCTATCCCACAGGTTTTCGCAAGCCCCCAATGGCGCCGCCAAAGTCGCCCAGCGGTGGCGGCACTCCCAAGAACTGCCAGTCGCCCACTACTTCACCGCGATTGAAATCCTCAGGGAATGCTGGCGCAGGAGGCGGCGGAGGCAGTGGTCCACGCGTACGCAGCGCCTCCACGGGCAGAGACAAGAAGTCTGAGCTGCAGGCCAGATACTGGGCCCTGCTCTTCGGCAATCTCCAGCGAGCTGTGAACGAGATCTACCAGACGGTGGAGTGCTACGAGAACATATCCAGCTGCCAGGAGGCCATACTCGTGCTGGAGAACTATGTGCGTGACTTTAAGGCTCTGAGCGAATGGTTCAAAGTCTCCTGGGACTACGAATCTCGACCGCTGCAGCAGCGCCCTCAGAGCCTGGCGTGGGAGGTGCGCAAGAGCAATCCCACGCCTCGAGTGCGTACCAAGAGCCTGTGCAGTCCCAACAACTCAGGCAAATCCAGTCCAGCCTTGCTTCTAGGCGGCTCCCAGTCAGGTAAGACATCGCCGACCAGCTACGAGCCGGGCCTCGTCTCGCCCAGGAAAATCCTCCGGGCCTACGATCAAGTGCCGAAGGGAGTCATGCGACTGAATGTCCGAGAGTTGTTTGCGGCCAGCAAGAGAGCTACCCAAGGGTCCGCGCAATCTGATAACATGGAGGGCCCGCTGGATCTCAGCGGGGATAAGTCTACGTATGTGCAGCTAAACACACAGTATTCCCAAACGGACCTGGAGGACCCACACTTAACCCTGGCCGATGTGAGGGAGAAGATGCGCAGAGAGGCGGAGGAGAGGGAGAAGGCAGCGCAGGCAAGGATCGATGAGCAGGCAGCAGTAGCCATTCCAGTGCCACAAGTACCAGAATATGCCGAGGAAATCCAAGACAAGCCAGGCGAAACCTCTGAAGAAGCCCCTACTGAGAACGAGACTTATTTGGTAAAAGACACCCTCCCTGAGCCCACAGCTGTGGATATGACTGTGGCCTCCCTGGAGGGCATGGAGAACGCATTGCTCCACCAACAGGCCAACAAAGAACCAACGCCACCGAGCACACTACTCAAGCCCTTGGCAGAGAAGCCACAGCCCCTGATGGCCATATCGGGGAATGCGCCCAATCAAAACAGTCCTCTTAAGTACTCCAGTGTGCTAAATCGTCCCGTAAAGAAGCCGGTAGGAGCAGGAGGAGTAACAGGTGCCATCAAGACAACAACAACAGGAGGAGGAGCAGCAGTGGCAGCTAAGCCAGCTCAGCTGAAGGCGACGCCACCCGTCAACGGATTACGACGTTCGACGAAGCTACCGGCGACTGCTGCCAAATCTTCTGGGAGAACTGGATTTCAACAGCCGCCACCGAGGCCCTCCAGCAAAACCGAGTGCTATGGCCCGCCCAATAATGTGGCCTCCCGACTGTCAGCACGTTCCCGAACCATGCTGGAGATCAATGGAAGCAGCAGCAGCAACAGAGCCCTGCCCAAGCGAACCACAACCACTTCTACTCTAAGCACGGCCAGGATCCGAACAGCGGCTTCATCGAGGCTCAGTTCGCGGGAGGACATGGGCAGTTCGACCTCCACTCTAAAAGCCAGCAACGAGCAGTTATCGAACTCTAGGAGCACACTGAAGACAGACGAACGACATTCCGAGCCGAAGAAACAACTCCAACTGCCCACAGATGCCAACGATGGTTGGTTGACCGTCAAGAACCGTCGAAGGAGCAGCATGCACTGGGCCAACAGGTTCAACCAGCCCACGGGATACGCCAGTTTGCCCACGCTGGCGCTGCTCAACGAGCAACAGAGAGAGAAGGAGCAGGAGCTAACCCACGAGAAGCAGAAGGCAGATGCAGCCGCCACCAAAACCATTCCAAGCAAAGCAGGAGCACCAGCCGTAGAGACTAGAACGAAGGCCAAGGCAACACCGCTGGCCAACAACTCTGCCCGGCCAGAAATCAAAAATGCCAAGGCCAAGGTCAACTCATTTCCCACCCAAAGGAGCAGTGCGGGTCAGTTGAAGAAGCCGGAGAAGTCGGAGAAGCAGGACAAGCCGGAGAATGCAGATAAACCCGAAAAGAAGCCTGTGCTTTCATCAAGTCTGACTCGAAGCAATGGCAACAATAGTTCTATTGGGCGCACTTCCATTATCAAGAGACAGAAGTCGGATCTTACAGGACTGAAGATGACATCTTTGCACAAGGAGTATATGCGGAGCGAGAAGAATGCGCTGCGGAAGCTGCAGCAAAAGGAGCTGAGCCACAACAAGAGCAACAACAGCAGCTCCACATCAGCAGAAACTGTCGTGGAGTGTGAGTATCTACAGATATAGACCTGAAATCGGAGTACCATATTAGATAGTTTTCCCAGTAACGGTCTTCTGTCTGAACCCCGAGAAACTGAAGTCTTTCAAGACATCTTTCCGCAAAGCAACCGGCGTCACGAGGGCCAAGTCTGCTCTCCCACTGTATGCATCCAATATCTAATTTCCTCTTTTTCCCCATTTCAGCTAGCAACGAGGATCACAGCAAGATCGACATCAAGATCCAGACCAACTGTGAGTTCTCCAAGACCATTGGCGAGCTCTACGAGAGCATTGCCCGCTGCAAGCTACCAAATGGCAGCCTAAACAAGCCCAGTGCCTCCTCGATTCTGAGTGCCTGCGATGAGAATGAAGAGCAAATCGCCGATGACAACGAGGAGGAGCGCAACGAGAGGATCCTAGTGGAGGTGCAGGAGTCCCTGGAACGACAGATTCGTGAGCTGGAGCAAATGGAAATCGATGTAGACACTGAAACTGATGAAACCGATTGTGAAGTTCAGCTGGAAGAGCAGGAACTGAATGCTGGCGGCGATGATTCCGCTGTTTTTGTAACCATGAGCGATGACGAGAATGCCAGCTTGGAGCTGAGGTATCAGGCTTTATTATCGGACATGTCGTGGAACGAAAGGGCAGAGGCGCTAGCTACGCTACAAGCTTATGTGGCCAGGCATCCGGGCAGAGCCCAGGAGCTGCATCAGAAACTATCCTCGCCCTCACGCCGTCGCTCTCTGCAGGAGACTCTGAAGAAATATCAAGCCAAGCAGGCGAGGGCTCAGCAAAAGAGGAATATCCTCCAGCAGGAGAAGGCAGCCAGGCTGCAACAGCTGTTTGCACGCGTCGAGGATGTCAAGGCAGCCAAGAAGCAACTCATTGAAGACAAACGCCAGAAGATGCAGGGAAGACTTCAAAGGGCAGCAGAAAATCGGGAGCAGTACCTCCGGCAGATCATCGAAAAGGCTCACGATGAGGAGAAGAAACTGAAAGAGATCAACTTTATCAAAAACATAGAGGCGCAAAATAAGCGCTTGGATCTCCTAGAATCCTCCAAAGAGACGGAGGGTAGGCTGCAGGACCTCGAACAAGAGCGACAGAAGAGAGTCGAAGAAAAGCTGGCCAAAGAAGCTGCTGTGGAGAGACGTCGGCAGGCTCTGGAAAAGGAACGCCTTTTGAAGCTCGAGAAAATGAACGAGACGAGGCTTGAGAAGGAGCAGAGGATTGGCAAGATGCAGGAGGAGAAGGAGAAGCAGCGTCAGGCCTTGGCCAGGGAAAAGGCCAGGGATCGGGAGGAGCGGCTGCTGGCCCTGCAAGTCCAACAGCAACAGACTACAGAAGAGCTGCAGCGCAAGATCCTGCAGAAGCAATTGGAATCCGCTCGGCGGCACGAAGAGAACATCGAGCACATACGCCAGCGAGCCCTGGAGCTAACCATGCCCACCCGGCAGGCGGATGAGGGTCGTGGCGATCAGGAAGACGACAATGGGGAAGATGGCCTGAATGGGAATGGCACAAGCACCACGAATGAAGACTGCGATATGTCCTCTACGCTCTCGGATGTTGGGGGAAATCCTGGTCATTCGAGGAGCTACAAAAAGAAGATGAAGAAGCTTAAGCAGCGGATGAGTCAGTGGTGAGTAAACTGGATTTTTAATGACGGAAATTAAATTAATTATTGTTTTATATTTACTCAAGCTCTTTGTTATTTCGCAAGTATTGAATTTCCGCTGAAAATCGTTAAAACTTAATAGTCTCTCTGGTTTTTTTTTGTCTGAATAAGCTTTCATTTCCACACGAAATCCAGACAATTTAACATATATAAAAAGAAGGCCTTCTTTGTGCATTGTCTTTAAATGTAATCTGAATTTTTGTATTCCGTCTAGACTTTAAACAAAACCTACAAATTTTACAAAACTAATCAATTTATTTTGTCGTAAATCGAGGTCTTTTTCCTAGAAAAAGATTTTAAGTATTTGTATATATTGTAGGAGAGATAACGTCCGATATGATGTATTGACAAAGATATTGCACTCAATATCATATCGAAAATATTGTCAACTTTGATATATCTTATATTTAAATATCAAAAAATATCTTATCGAAATAATATCTGATAAGTGTAATTTACTTTTAACTTATATCTGCGAAACTAATTAATTAACAACCTCTTTATATTTATTTTAACAGTAGTTTAAACTAAATTTGACCTCTTATTTTCTCCTTCGGATATTTTAAACTGCAATTCGATTTATCGTGCATACCTTGAAATATCGATTTATTAATCTGCCTTCGTATCACATATTAATACATTATCGATACATATATATATTGTATTTTCAAATAATAATTCAATTTAAATATTTCAGCGCCACCGAGTATCTTGAGACTATGGAGCCCTTGCCCCCCTATGTAAAACGTGATAGTACGGTGCCCAAGCTACTTAATCAAGTGATTAAGGGCGGCGGTGCTCAAGGATTGGAAAGGGCACTGGGCAACCTGCTACGTGTGATACCCAAGGCCCAGACCTTTGACTTTCAGGCCTTCCTCTGCTTGGATGGCTTGGGCATAGTGGCCAATCATGTGATTAGCAAGGGTCTCCAGGATAACACCGATGTCTCGAGGAAGTAGGTTTTCGAATAATTAAAATTTCTGAACATTTGCTCATGTAATTGAATTCTTTATTTAATTCCTGGCAGATCCGTTCATTTGGCCGTTCAGCTATATAGGAATGCCTGCTCCGTGTGTCCTCAGATTGCTCGTCATGCCCTGCTTGGCAATTCCATAACCGTTATGTTCGATGCCATCAGCAAGAGTTTTCAGGTATGTTTGCAGCAACAAAAAATTGTCGTCACAACTTTTGAAATACTTTTTGGCCGCCCCAAAACGGCGTCCACAATAAAAGTGTCGCCAGGCAGACGTCAGGGGTTTGGTGACTGGGACTAGGGATTGAAGCAGGGAGCTGGAATAGTCGCTGAAGTTGGCAACTCGCTATTCCCCAGGCCACGTCGGATGTGTCGCCTATACAGTATAAATTCGTACTTGGCTCGCCTTATAGTCCTGCCCTGGCAGCCACTTAACACTTGGCCGCGTTTATGTCTCTGTCTGTCTGTAACCTAAGGAGAAATACAGTCGGCGAAGGTTATAGGGAATATTTCAGGACCTGGCAAAAGGGATTTCTTTGTGACTGAAAATATTATAATGTTCTCAGATAACTCATTTCGGAGTTGGAGAAGCAATAGATAGCCTTTAGATAAAAAGAAAGGCTATAGAATTAACTCCAGTTTAATCTTAAATAACTACTTATAATTTATTTTAATTTTTATAATGACAAAGTTGTATCCATCTTTATTAATACAAAATCTTATGAGATTCCTAGTAAGGGAATATATTTATAATTTCTATTTAACAATAACTTTCTAGTAAGAGCATTTTCGAGTCGTTTTCCCACTGGAGCCCTGTGTTTAAAGTTTATGTTTCGCGCTCCGACTTTTGTTTTTGCTCGTTTGGGCATTGTTTATTTGCCATTTCTTTGACGCTTTTATTTGGCGCTGCTGCCTTTTGTTTGTTTGGCATTTTTATTTGAATTTTATTTACTGGCCTCGTGCGCCCTCGACTGTCGCTTGCCCGCTTGGCCTATCAATTTTTAAGCACTAGGTCGGTCCCAAGTCCCATGCCCACTTTTTTCGGGTGCTTTTCCCTTTCCCGGGCCATTCAGTCAGCGAGTAAAATGTTTATATATTTTGCGGCTGTTGTTAAATCAATCGTTAAATCGCATAAAAAGCCACTCACTCACACACCCAATAAATGTTTTTTCTTACCGCTCATCTTTTTTTATTTTTATTTATGCTGTATGTGTTTTTGCTTTAATTGCACATCGGTACTCTTGCAGTTTTAAAGGGTATTAAGATAAATAATGGATTCTTTAGATTCTAGCTTTAGATTAGACATTTTTGAACGAATTTTTAAAAAAGATATGATACTTTGTTAAAGGTTTTACATGCAACTTCCTCGTTTTATATTATTTTAATTTATTTTAAAAGAAAGCTTTTTAGTATGATCTTATAAAATCGGTATATTACGTAGACGTCATTTTGTATTACTTGTAGGTTTTTAATATTATATAATAAAAAATTGAAAATAATAAGAACATAAATCGTTGTACAACACTGCTTTAATCCCAAGAGCTTTGCAAAATGAGTGACACTAAAAATTAAAAAGAGGTATAATTTAGTCGTATTTACCGTAATTTGTACATGCAATTTTTATGTTGTTTTTTATTTTAATCTATAAACATTTTTTTACTGCGCATCGCACTTTGGCGTTGTTGTTGTTGACTCGTGTTCATTGTTTTTGCTCCATCCCCGCCTCCTTTTTACCTTTCCCACCGCTCCTACCTATTCTCTCACCTTCTTTGCCCACTGTGCCGGTGATGGATCAGCGCGCGCGCCGCTTGTCGTGTAATAAAGGAAAGGCAAAGCGCTGAAGAAGAAGCAAAGAAGGCGCAACAGAGTGAAAAAGTTAACTGTAAGCGACTAGAAGAGGGAGCGGAAGGGGGAGAAAAAGAAACATCAATTAACATTTTGATTGATGTGGATGTCTCTCTTTCTCTCTGTCCGTCTGTCTGTTGTTGCTGTTTAAATGCCTAAGTTGATAATTAATTTAAACACGAGCCGTGGAATTTCACTTGCGGGCGTTTGTCGGCCCCAAAAAGCACGCAACAATTGTGTGCGCGAGGCAAGCAGCATTTTTAATATTCCTTCGAACTCTGTTTCCTTTTTACCGCTACTCTCTCTCTTATGTCCTTCTTCATTTTCTGATCTGTTGCAGTTACCCGAAGAAAAATCACCACAACATCCGGTCGAGTTGTCCACGGAGCTAATGCTGGCCTGCGCCGAGGCGCTGTCCTCCAGTTACGTGAAGAAGAACACCCACCCAAAAGTGCCGGAACGACTGCCGGACATGATAAAGTGAGTACACCAACAATAACAACAAGTGCTTACCACGGCGGTTTATTTCACTGCGCAAAGGAACAAAAACAAGCCCGCAAAGTGGGGAAATGTCTCGAGTTCGAAAGGCGAGTTCGAAAACTCCATGCTCATGGTGTGTGTGTGTTTGTGCGCGTGTGGGAGCAAAAGGGACGCCTAGAGTCGGGCCTGGGCGTGTGGCCATCCCTTTCGCTCGCTCTCTAAAGCGAGAGAGGGCGTGTCTGTGCGAGCGGGATAGCGTAGGCTAGTTGCTGCGCTGCCTGCGTTAACTTTGCTGCTGCAGCGACGCTGGCTGGCGCTTCCCGTTTAAAAATATTATTTTTAATTTTAATTCTTATTTAGTTGGTCACACTGATGCCGGGCAGTGTGGTCATAAGTCGCATGTTTTATTGGGATTTGTTTGTGTTAAAGAATTGGGAATGCTTCTCTTATATGCCACTCATTTTAAGCGATAAATGTAAATAAGATTTGTTTATATATTTATCCAACCTTTTTAGTGGAATTACAATTTTTAACAACATAATTAATGCTTTTAAAATGTAATTCTCCTTAATTTCACTCCGTTAAATCTTTTAATTTGCCTGTAAATGATATTTATTCTATTAATATGATATTCTAAAAGTCTGTACTATTTTTCTTAGTCTCTCTTAATATTTGTAGCAACTTTTTGTGCTTAAACTAGAATTATTTTTACTGTATTTACAGTATTACTTTATCTCTTACCATTGCTGCTTTGCTTTAAAAATGCTGTTGAAACACTTTTTTTATGGTCTCCCTTTCTTCTCTTTTATTGGCTTTTTGCGTGCTTTAATTTCGAAAATAGGAAAAACTTTAATGCTGCGTCGTCGTCCTGTGTGGAGTTTTCCGGATCTGTCCCGTCGCTTTTCCCCTTTCAGCCCCCTTTGCCCCGATTGTTTTTCTTTAATTTGAGCTCATTTTTGTGCACAAAAGTTTTAATCGAATTGTTGTTTATTGTTGACGTTTCTATAGTTCCCAATTTTGTTTATTTTTTGTGTGCACAGAAACGAAAAACTAAATTGTAAATTTTGCATAAATTTATAAAATAAACAGAAAACCTAATTTTCTTTCCAAGGTTTTAATTGCATTTATAAGGATTATCAATTTTATATACAAATTAAATTGAAAATATGAAAAATTATTGCAATTTATTCATTTTATTTTTCATTAATCTGATAAGTTCTATTTTATTTTAGGGCAATGTTTGA
>JAEIIG010033511.1:0-10993 GCA_018904695.1 Drosophila parvula | reverse complement strand
TATTTTTTATTCTTTTCGAAATCACTCAAAATTAATCATTACCATTGAGCAAAATCAAAACAAATGGAACATTTAAAAGTCTTGACCGAAATGCGTAGATCATCCATTAAGGATCAAAAGGATGTCATTCTCATTTTTGTAAGTCGATTCTAAGTGATCGATTTTAAATATTCGAACAATAATCATTATTTGCGGTCCCTGCTTAAAAATAATAATAGTCGGCATTCTTGATTTCGTTGTGTTTGAAATCGACATATATTCTTAATTCCAATTGAATTAAGGATTACTTACATTATGTATAGAGTTATTATATACTTCTTTATTAAGTTCCATTACCTTGATAGTATCTTTGACACACAGCCATGGCTCACACGTAACTGTCGTGATATGTCACATGGGCGGACACCGTTGTGAGCTAACTCCACAATTCGCTGACGTACAACATCGGGCAAAGGACGACCGTTAACAAATACGCCTCCCAATTGATTAACACCACCATGACCTATTGATAAAAAGATTACTTTGTATTAAAACCATATTTATATTCTAGAAAGAGTCGAAGACAAATCTGAGTGCAATTTATCATATTAGAATAAGATCGAAACAAGAACGAAAGTTGCTATATTCGTGAAGTTTGCATTTAGACCATTGAAAAAGTTTTAAATTTAGTTTTAATTTAAAAATTATAAATTACATATTTAAAAACAATATAAAAAAGAGAAAAAAATCAAAAAGTTGGTGCCCGTTGTCCAAGTCGACCACGACCCTGTGGGCTACATGGTATATCGTGTATTAGCAACGCTTTAGGGCCTCTGTGAAAATTACAACTCTTCTGATATGGCCCTTTCCACCATACACATACATATGTACGAGTATATGTGCAAAATTTTATTGCGATATCTTAAAAACTAAAGTCTAGTTTGCTTAGAAAGGGACAGACGGACATTGCTAGATCGACTCGGCTGTTAATGCTGATCAAGAATATATATACATATATACTTTACTGTGTCGAAAATAACTCCTTACCTGTGTTGCAAACTTCTGACCGTTGGTTTATATAACCGGAAATACTCGTATAGTTTTTTTACGATTTTAAAATAATATAAAAATTTGACAACTATATCATTTAGCTGGCACAGAAGCTAAGAAAATCTATTCAGTGTTTTTGTTTATAATCGCAATTCGCTGTTTTTGCAATAATCAATCGAATCGATATATGTATGTATATATATACAAGGATGCTCAAACTTCGGATTACCGAAGTTATCTGCCTTTCTTGTCCTCAAGTAAATTTCAAAAGGAAGGCACACAACCATTTTAGTACCGCAAATGCAAATTAATGAAATAATTGAGAGTCCCACAAAGAAGTGACAAGATGTAAATGGGGTGGAAACACAAGTGTCTTTCCCTTTGCCTTTTTCGCTTCTGCCTATAATTACAACGTATGTTTTTAATTTGGTTTTTCATTTTGTTCTTATAATTTTGAAAGCGCGACGCGTTTGATGTTTCTGTAAGGAAAGCATGTAATGCTTGGAGATAAAAAACCAAACCCTTACTTTGTGTCTAATTTAATATTGAATCTACCTTTATATGTTTTATTTGCCTTTTAATTCCATTGAACAGATCCCTTTGCAGACAGCAAGGGGAACACTTCGTCTTCCCGAAGTTAGCTCCTTTCCTTGTATCCAACTCGAAATTATTAAATACTCTCCGAAAGAACAGTCTCCCGTTACCTTTTGCTTTTATTTAGTCTTGATTACTTTTCCAAATTGGCGACTGGGAGTGGGTGTTAGCTCAATTTCCTGTCATGATTTTAAATGACACAAACATTGAACATCTGAGCGAGCACACGTTGGAAAAAGTAAGTAAGTTTTGAACACACTCACATAAACTACTTCGATATTGAATTGTCTACGCTCAGCAGGATATTAACTGCTCTACTGGGAAACAATGAACAAAAGGTTATTGTTTGCCTTCGCATTCAGGAGATACAAGGGATAATTATAAGGAAAATGCAATTGTTAATATAATGAAGTATCTATTGACTTTTAATAATATAGAAACAACAACAAGGAAATGTGAAATGAATAAATGTTGTCTTTGTATCATTATACAAGTAAGTTAGATACCAAAAACTAAACAAACAGTCAATATGTCCTTACGAAGAGGATCTCAAAAAACAAAGGCAACCCTTGAAATTTTTGATCTTTTTCAAAAGCTATTAAGCTATTTAGAATATACAAACTTTCATTTGATTTAGACTCTTCTATGCAATGATCTTCTATCGCAAGAAAGTACATAGACATGTCTCGATTATTTTGATAAAGAAAGAAGAAATTATTTACAATTGTTATTTAATTAAATTGAAATCGTGGTAGATGTATTATATATTAAGTTAATGTGTATACATTTATACAAACGTAGGACGGACGGACACTCATATGTATGTACATTCATATGTACATACATATGTAATTGGGTATACATAATTATCGAAAAATTCAGAGAAAAACCTCATGATCAAACAATTAAAGAATTACACTTTATTATGGGTTATATAATTACATGTATAATATTCCATCATATTTTGGTTGTATCGATAGGCGGTAGAAAGATCCATTTTGATATTGCGAATATATGCAAGCTGAGTCGTTTTATTATAAATTAAAATTGTTACTTGAATTAATTTTTATATATTATATTTCCTATCACAAAATCTGGAAATCCAGAACACACATATCACTTTTTTATTTTTGATTTTATTTCGGGCACCATTTCTTATTTGATTTTATTAGAATGTAATTTTTGTTGTCGATGTCGGGTCCAAGCGTTAAACTGTACGCGTGGCCGCAAACCGCAAACCGTAACCGATGATGGTAACCCCGAACCTGTAATCGATGCCGAGATACAAGCTAAAAGAAATCCTATCTCAATTTGACTACGAACGAACGTTCTGATTGACGTTACGGCGATGTCCTGGAGTGCGCGGAGATTTTTGATTTTCCGTTTCTGTCAAAAACTTCTTTGCATAAAAGAAAGCCGAGCACCGAACATTCTCGTTTCTATATCCTATTCTTGGATTTTCATTCTTCTTCTATTTTGGTTTTTTTTTTTATTTAAGAAATTTGTGTTCTCTTTCATATTTGGTTTGTTTTGTTTGCCGTGAAATATTGCTAAGTATGTTTTCCGCACAGTTGACTGTTCAGCCGCAAGAGATTCTGCGCATCGCCTTTACTTATTCTTATCTATGTATATTTTCTGTTTTCCCTATCTCCACGCACACGCGCGGGCGTTTCGTCGTCCTTGGTCCTTTTTACGCCTCTAAACAACCAACACCAACCAGCGAACCGTAAAGTCTCAAACCTCGGTACGCCTATCATCTTACTAACGAAACTCTCTGAAGCGACCAATAAAGACAAAGACCCAAAAATCAGAGAGATAGAACGAGAGAGTCAAAAGCATAGAGCAACATATAGGGAAGCGGTAACTCTCTTCTTCTTCTGTAGATGCATTTCTGTGGTGACCAATCCAAAGGCACATGGATGCTACGACAGTGATGTTAAGGACTTTTTGTATATGTTTAGACTAGGTACATATATATTTATAAACAGTAAAAACATATTATCTATAACTAATAACTTGGTTATAACATTAGTTGTTTAAATCAGAAATAATTATTTTTTAAGATAAGTCAATATATGAACATATGTATATGTATCTAAATTCTTGAAAATTTCGCATCTCTAACTAGGAAGCAGATGAAGAAACATAAGATTTAAAAGCGCGAGGGAAAGGAAAATCGAAAAAGGGCGTAGACAACGCAAATGCTACCAATAGAAGATAAGGAAGGCAACAGGCCTTTATATCATCAAGCCAGTAGCCAATCACGACGCACGCACAGCACACACCTTTCCCTTTCTGTCTGCTACTCAAGTAAGCACATTCTTCTACTCTTGTGACATCTCTTTCGCACACACACTCTACAACTGGGAATGTGAGTTGATAGTTTTCGTTGTTTGCTTCGCACTTATCTCGCGGATGTGTCTATTACTTACTGCACGCACTTTTTTAAATCCCGCACAGATAAAAGTTTGTCGTTTGTTGATTCTAAACCACCTTATCAGTAGGTTTACTGTAAAATTGTGCTGGGTGTGTATTGACAGTTACAATTTTACCACAATTAATAAATAGTAGCTTGCCCGGTCTTCTACAGCTGCGGTAAAAATAATAGCACTAATATACAAAAAAAAAAAAACAAATCTCTCAGCGACCAATTCGAGTTTAACTTTGTGTACGATTTTGTAGATTACATAGTAATTAACAACAACATATGGGTATTTCCAGTAAAAGGACCGCCACGTTGAAATAGTGAGGATTAAACAAATGTTTTTCTTTTATATTTTCTTATAAATAATTACATTACAATATTATTTGATTAATATCATTATTTTATTTTGGTTTTTGCTTTGAAATATACATATGTATGTTACATTTGTATGTTTACATTTTGGTTATTTTTAGAGCTGATTCTGCATTTTGTTTTTACTTATTATGTTGGTTTATAAGTACATATGTTTTTACATGTATACAGATCTTTTATGTCTCTCCTGTTTGATTTTTTGTTCATGTTACCGATATGGATCGAGTCTCAATGATCCAATTGCAAACTGGAAGGGTATACAAATTATTTTTTCGCATATGAGCGAATAACATAGGAATCTATAAACACCTAAATATACATACTGAAAAATGTATGTTTGATTTCACTTTAAATGGTTTGATGTATTGATTTTTATACCCTTGACCTTGACCAGGAGTTAGCAACGCAGTGAACGAAGCATCTCCGAATACATAAAGTACATATGTTTGTACATACAGATGTATGTATATGTATTCTTATCAGCGTCCCCAACCGAGTCGATTTAGGCATGTCCATCTGTACGACTATTCGTCTTTTCGTTGCTACAAACTAGTATCTCAGTTTTTGAGCTATGTATCTGAATGTAATTCCCCTACGAGTACTGAATTTATATTAACGTGTTTCAGGGTAAATTTTATTATTAAATAATAGTTTTCATCGAACCACATTATATTAACACACATTATATTAACACAAAAAATTATGTTTTTTTTTTCTTCTTATAGAATGCATACAAGGCAAGCATTCTTTACTTAGTCCTGTCCAGAATTAAGAAATTTCTGGCAACAAAAATTGGCCAAAATACATATTTATTGAAAAACGAACAAATTTTGTAATTTATCTGAAATCTTTCTAATTAGTTGCCATTCATTCTAATTATTTTTCAATAAGAAAGTTTGTTCTGCAAAATATTTTGAAAATCTCTTACCTATTACATAATAATATTTATCTACATCCTTTGTATTTTTATCGTGGTGTATCGTCTTTTTAATTAGCTGGCAACAACTGTACATATGTATATACTTTAGGGGTCGCAGATGTTTTCTTCACTGCGTTGCAAACGTCTGGTAAAATGATAATACTCAGCAAGTGTATAACAACACATACATACTCGTATGTATAAAAGTATTAACAAGAAAGATAGTTAACTTCGGAAGGCCGAAATGTACATACATATATACCATATACATAAATATATAACTATAACTATAACAGACGGACACGGTTTGGAATCACTCGGAAATAAGTCCTTAATAGTTTTGCAAACTTCTCACTAAAATTATAATACCCAGCAAGGGTGTGATGGTTAAAATGTGTTAAAGCTAAGAGTCGAACCCGTGATCGATAGACTACAGCCCTTCCGTAGCCCAACAAGAGTGCATTCGAAGACCTTTAGCCTGTCTGCTAAATGTAAGCGTGCCATCTGCGCTCATCAAATATTGCTACTTTTAGCTGAGATCTGTTCTTTCACATGGACGAACGTAATTACGGTCGCTCCAATGTACCAATATACATACATATGCATATAGGAATATACATAATAACGAATACAATTAAAATTGTCTTTCAGTTAGCTAGGTACATACATACATACATATGTATGTACATATGTTACATATTTGGCCACTCTCACTTCCTGTTAAATAATATGTACATGCATACATTACACACTTTGTTAATATTTATAAATATGTATGTAGAAATAGATTTAATAGATTTTTTTTTAATATGTCCGAAAATTTAAATCGCATGATAAAAGCGGGAAACCACCATCATTTATTTTATATTTAATGTTAATTTTATAGTCTTGACGCATATTTAAATATTAGTCAGATTCTTGCATTGGAGTGAATAAGTCATTTTCGACCCTATTAAGTGTCGAACAAAAACACCTCTTAACGAGTTAGGATCAAAGTGACGGTTGTACCTGGTCGGTTGTACCTGACCTGGTCGTTCACTAAAAGGGAAATCTTTCGGTAAAGGCTCTCACAGTTTCGAATGTGGCTTTCGTACTTGCTTAAGAAATAGCAGAATTTTGCCTTGTTTTTTAATAAATAGAAAATTTGTCTACATTTAGAAATCATTAAATTGACATATAACTAACTATAACTTTAGATTTTAAGTAAGAATAGTCATCTGATTCTTCAACCGAAAGAATCACGTTTCCCGTGGACCCAAGTTTCCAATGACTTCTACCATTGACCAGCACAAATAAATAAAAGATATGAAAAAAACAGGAAACAAGCCTTGTGGTCGAGTGTACATTTTTTTTTTTTCAATTAGCAGAGATACTTGAGACAACTCCTACAGAAAGCCACAACAAAGAAAATTGATCAGGTGGCAGTGGTGGTGGTCAGTTGTGAGAACAATTGTAACACAAATAACAACAGAAAGAAATCAGGTGTCCAGTGACGAACGTGGAAGATAGATACATATACATATGTATGTCCATATTTGCTTTTCGGTCACACGGTACTGGCTAAGACAAAAGCAGCAAGAACTTTTAATGCTCAATAGTAGGAAGCATTTCCGATCCTTAATTAGCAGGCGAGTTGATTTAAGCATGTACATATGTATGTACATACATACATATGTCTGTCCGTCCTTGTAAAAAAACAGATCTCACGCCCAAACTCCAAAAACTTCTGTTCCAAAAAACCAACTACAAAAACTTCTGATACACATTTTTGTGAGAATATTTAATTCTACCACTTTTTTAATATATGTACATACTACATATATATGTATGTATATGTAATAGACGACAGACACAGAAACTAGCTTATCGTCACAAAAGACGTCGAAACACAGTAATATGTAATCATAGATTACATGCATAAACATACATACATATATGTATGTTGAACTTTAGCAAGATTTTTTCGTTTTCGAAAATGAAAAACGGTGCTTTCGTGTTCACTTTCACAAGTTTTTGTCGAAATGAAAACGGGAAAGCTTGTCTTTGGAGAATGAATAGAATGAAAGAAATAAGATGTCTCGTGGGCCTATTGGACTTTATTTCACACCATCGATGGATTAATATAGTATTTATATTGCTTTTAAATAATTGTTTTCTGACGCCACCTCGTATTTGGCAAAAATCTATTTGCCGTCGCCAACAACAACTTTCGTCGCCAACAACAACTTTCGTTTTAGTTTCCTATGTTGCCGTACCATTGGCTAAAGTTTACATACAACCAGTTTAAAATACTTATAAAATTTAAAAGTGAGGATTTATACATATTGTTAACTAAAATGATAATAGTGATAAAGGGTGGATAGTCATATTTCTACTTACCATCGCCCGAAATACTGCCTTGCGAACTGTGCGAATCTTCTGTAATGATAAATTCAGATATATTTTTGGTTTTAAAACGACAGATTGAATCTCTTTCATATTACATATTATTCTTTTCACTTCTTATTTATTTAAACGTGTAAATACCTGCCCCATTTTGTGTATCATTCATGGCTGATATCCATCCATCGGCACCCTGAGTATTTGTCATGAAATTATTGTTCACAATTGGTGGCGTTGTACTTAAAATCCGATTTGAATATTCATCAAACTTGGTAGTCACTGTAGAGTCGTAGGAAGTGGTAGGATTGAAATTAGAAGAATTGAAAATATATGTAAAAGTTAAGAAAAAGAATATGCGCGGAAGAAACGTCGTGGACATGTGAGAAATTCCTTATAATGCACACAAATTCCGTGACTTGAATGAGTTTCCTTTTCGAAAAGAATAGCGAAGGAGAATCGCTTTGTGCTTCTTCAGCTGCTTGATGGAGGGGGAAAAGGAGTGTGTTGCTCTTGTTATGCCCCAATCCCCTCTTATTTTAGGAAGCTATTGTTCTTCGATTTTAGCATTCTCTCCTTTTAATCAAAAACTAGAAATAATGTTAGTCAAATGAAAATTTAAACCTTTTGTTTAACTTTAGAGCCATCGAGGACGGCATTCCAAAAAGAAGATTTATAAGCTTCAATCAAATAGAAAAATTCTTTCATAATAATAAAAATAAGTTTAATTTTACTTATTTGCTCGTTTCTATTGCTTGTTTTAATGCCACAAAATTATATTTAACTAAAATAATAAAATAAATAAAATAGCAATTATTACGAAAGGCAAACCTAATTTTTCATTTCAAATCAGGGAGCCGTCTCTATGAGCAGTTAGGAATTTTATCGTGTTAAGAGTTGCGAGTGTACGAATGTTGGAAAATAATATAATTTTGAGTCTTTTCTTACAAACAAAATTTAAAAAGGAATAAATCTTTACTGAGGATGTGGCTATTTTATGTTATATAAACATACGAAGAAAGGTTTTTATTTAAGGTAATACATAGAAATCTGATATTTATGTCATAAAGCTGCTATATTTACAATCGAAATATGTACATATGCAAAACAAATATACGAAAATCTAGCTAAGGTTTTCATCCCATATGTAGCTCGGTTAGATGCGATCGGCTTCCCAGAGCTTTCTGTCTGTATGAATTCTGTCTGTAAATTTGATTGAATATTGATGCCAAATTTTACACTCCTGCCATTATTTCTGTGACAAGGTTTATTACATTGAACTATTTATTAAAGTTTGAAACTTAACTTACTTTTTCCTTTCTCATCTATTTGCGGTGAGTCATAGACGTTACTTCCGATATGCTGTTGATGATTATGAGCAATGCTCAAACTATCACTTGGAATGCTCTGCAAAGTGTGCAATGTGGGCGGATCAACCTGAGATTGGTGTTGTGATAGCTGATGTTGTTGATGATGCTGCAAATGCGGATTATGATTGTGCTCAGCATTTAGAGTTTGTTCTTGTGCACTAAGAAGATTCGAAGGCTGAAGATGAATTATACGGTGTTGAAGTTGATGTGTGAGTGCCGACTCGACGAGCCCATGGCTAAGATGGGGGGGTGATGATGCTTGCATATCCATTATGACTATCAGAAACTGAAAAAAAAACAAATTTATAAATAAAATAATAATATAAAAGATAAATAACAAAAGTTTTCATAATTAAAACTTAATGTACGAGTATTCTCCAAGCGCGATGATGCGAGATTCTAGTTAATTATCTCAATATATCAATATCAATAAAAATAAAAAAATATAATTAAAAAATAAAAAATTTGGACTGACTTTTTGTGTTTCATTTTAACTCTCGAATTGTGGCCAACCACAATTTCACAGCTAAGGAACCAACCTTTAAAGCACACAAGGGCGCGTAGTGGCTCTTTCAGATCCCATTTCTCTTTCGGTTATATTTTTTCGGAGGCGCCAGCCAGTCGCGCCCGACGACCGTCGCACGTGCCTAGCCATCCATGAAGAAATGAAACAACAAAATCTATTGAAAATAGTTGTCGAAGAGGAGACAAAAAAAGATCAGAATGCGCGCGATCTCGAGCTTGCAACAACAAATACAGTGTCTTGGCCCACGCACAAATAAATAAATTCCGCAGTTAGCCGCAACTTCTGCACTGAGTGAAACTCTTTCGTTAAATAATAAAATAAATACGTATTAAATCAAGGTTGGGTAAGGTACATGTTAAATATTGGCGGATAAATATTGTATATAGCATATTTATTCGAGGATTATTATTGGTGAATTATTGTTTGGTGAAATATGCAAATTGAAATTAAAATGATTATAAATTGGTTGGCTACAACTCGATTTATAAAATAAAAGTCTGCATGTTTTCAAAAGGTTGTGTAAGTATGTTAGCACATAAATAGTACCGCTCTTTTATGTAATGATCCTCCTGTTGACTCTATCGTTGGCGAGCAAGCCAGCAGATGACTTTATGTTTTGGTTTTATTTAACGTTTATTTAAAACCCAAAAAAGGATGGCACAAGGGCTAGGCAGCAGTGTTGCCATTTTACCATTTTTCCGGACAGATCGGTACATTTTTTGTTGGCTTCCCTTTTTGTTTCTTGATTTATTTATAATGATACAAATGTTTTACACTATTTTTTTAAATTTAAAAATCATTCAAACATTGAATCATTGAATTTAAAAATCATTTGATCACCATTAAAAGTTAATCCATCGAATGTAATAGATTTCCAGTATATCGAAATTCAGGTTAAAAGTTAAAATGGCGATGGAAGAGTTTTGGCTGATCTTACCGACAGTGTAAGCATTCTTATGCCGTCGATAAAGACTGCACGGTCTTACTCACACAAACGTTAGTCTAACGTGTCAATGTATGCGTATGGCCACCAATGTAGACCAAGTTACGCGAGTGAAACCCAAAATACGATATCGTCTTCAAGTACAGACATTAGATGCAATTTTAACTATAGGGTGAAGTTTAAATTATCTATTTGAATAAGGAATATGCCGCGGAATGGGGTTTGCCCGCAGTAATTTCCGTGCTGTCCGCTGAGGGATCACAATCAATGACCCCGCAGAACCCAGTCCCAAAAACTCCCCAGCGTGGCAGGTTCGGACTACTGGCCCCAATTGGCAACATAGACAATCAGTCTATGTTGCTAAAATCACTCATAATAATACCACCTACGAAAAATATATTTGTTTCACGGCTTTCCCCTGATCAAACATCTGACG
>JAEIIG010033497.1:0-24580 GCA_018904695.1 Drosophila parvula | reverse complement strand
CGTAATGCGATTATGCATACCAGGCGCACATGAGCTGTTAGCAAGCAAATGGCACTCAGAGCCCGATATGAAATAACGGCTCCTTTGAGTCATTTCGCATAAACAGCTGTGGCTGGAAGGCTCAAAACTAATAAACAGCTGATCGCCAGACACTTGCTGCCCGCTGCTGTTCGCCTGGTATTTCGGTTGGACTATAATTGAAAATTACACCTCACGACAATAATTTAGTGCGTAGTCACATAACCAAATATGTACAAAAAGGATGTATGTATATAAATAAATTTATAATTTATTAAAAAATGCTTAAATTACGTACATGCTGAGATTCCCAATCGATAGCTGGGGTGAGTAGCTCCGTTAGGTTCCCAAAATTTACGAGTTCTTATATCTAACCGAAAAGCTTAGGCTACACGAATTAGAAGCGAATGTTATGAAGATGAAAGGCCACGGTGGTCGAAGGGGAGCAGGGGTTTGGGGGCCGTGGTGTGCAGATCCTATTCGTACTGCTGCAGGGCCTAAAACGAGGCCTCCAGACTAAGATTCGCCTCGCTAACCGGATTCTGCAGCTTGATGAACTTGTGGACATCCCAGTTGATGAACTCCAAAATGCCCAGGCAGCGGGTGGGTGTGCTCTAAGGAAATTATATAAATAAATACATAGTTTTAAATTACGAATCAACTTACATCCTTGCCCAACACCTCCGCCATAATGCGCACACTGGGCTTCTTGTCGGAGAACTCCAGCAGATCCTCGCAGCTCGGCCAACTGCGTGTGCCCTGCCGCAGCTTGTCTGTTGTTCGGACTTGTGTCCGCAATGGAGTTATGATTCACGGCCAGATTGACGGAGGCGCGTAGCTTTTTGAAGAGTCCATTGCCCGCCAGCTGGAAAACCGGCGACTCGCCTCCTCGGGCAGAGCTTCAGCCACATGCAACTGGTGGCCGTCATGGGGCTGCTCTCCATGTCCAGACTGCGCAACTCATCGTCCTTCACATACATCTGGCCTCGTACGGGTGCATGCACCTCTAAGGGATTAAACCACACTTTATTTTGAGGAAATAAAACCGGTAACAAAGCTGACTCACCTTAAAGAAGCGATCGAAGGAGTACAGAATGCCATAGTAAGATGACAAGAAGATAAATAACACCACGGGATCCATACTGCAGCTATGCAACGTCAGGAGTTTATTGGAGGTAGGTAAGGCCGGCGGATCTCTCAGATCCTGATGATAAATCCCGGCTGCAAAATATTCTGCCAAATCTCGTGTTTACTTTTTTGGACGCTTTCCAGCGGCGTAAAGATGTTGACCAACACTGCTTGTCAAGTGTTGGTCAACCTTGCTCCGATGTATCGGTAACTAACCGCTCAAATAATCGATTGGACTCTTCCAGCCAGCGAAAACACTGCTTTTATCGATGATTTGAAAAGTACCCGCTCAAATAATCGATATTCAAAAACCTAAAACATCTTGTCAAGGCAAACATTTTTGAAAATGAATAAAAGAAAAATAAGATTATTGTATTTAACGAAACTTTTAACATGGCACAGGGCGAGGAATTCACATACAGGAGACTGCTCCCTTCGTGCCGCCTGGTGGTCACCATTATGGCCTGCTTTTCCTGTGTATCGGGAATTTTTGCCGGTTACCTGTTCATCATTACACCAACGAAAGTGTCGGACGTAGTGAAAATCGTTTGGGCCACCTCAGCGGCCTTATATTCCCTTGTCTCGCTTCTAGTGATCATTGGCGTCTGGAAGGTATTTACTTATTTGGGGTCCTCCTCTTGATTCCTCCCATTATCTGCTCCTCCTTGCAGCTCATCAAGTGGCCCGTGTACCTGTACATGTGCATGCTCCTTGTGGCCATTGCCGTCTACGCTGAAATCCTTTCGTGGCTGTGGAACAGTCTGCCGCCATCCGTCTTTGTTTCGGTAGTCATCAGTTTCATATTCCTGGGTCTGGCGCTGAACATAACCAAGATCATAACAGAAAGACGGCGGCAGCGTAACCGGGAATAGATTAGTAGAAAAATATACATATATATATTGCATGAAATTTCCAGTAAATAAATTCAAAAAGACGAATAGAATAGAATATGTTCTCATAACTGCTTTGATTTATAAACAAAACAATAAACCCACATGATTCTTTAATTTCTTTCATTTCCACCACAAAAAAAGGTTCATTCATCAGCTGTTGCAGCGGGGAACGGGGGAGGGAGAAGCCTCTTTGTGAGGCAACAAGCGGCCAAAAGTCCTTAGCAAAACAAATCGAATGAAAGCCCAAAACACAGCACGAAGAGCGAATCCTTCTTTCCCATGCCCAGCTCTGAGGGAAAACTCACCTTCACCTCGCTCGTGTTGGGATTTCCCCCCCGAACAGCGAAAGGATATAAAAATCGGCAGTTCAGTCGAGAGCCTGAGCAGCAGCTGAACAGACGCCACAGCCAACGGGAAAAATCAAGTGAAAAGTCCTCACGGAGAAAGGCTTTTGCAGAAAGGGTTTTCACACACAAAGACGCCGCTGACCCAGACATAAGACGTAATTTTGGCAGGCTCCTAAAATAATTTAGAAGAACCCTTGATCACGTGGTGTTCTCCAAACCTCATACGAGCGACTTTTAGCCAGGATCTCGCCAGTATCGATTTGTTCCAAAAACTGCATATTAGCACACACACACAGGCCGAGTGAGTGAGACAGTGCGCTTGTGCTGCGAAAAGGAAAAGGAAACGAGGGACGATACCAGGAAGCGGAAGCGGAAACAGCTGCTGCATAAACAACAGGGGGAGAAATAAAGGAAGCCAACAAGCTAAACTATTATCAGAAGCATCAATGGGCACCATGACGCCACAAAAGCAACAGCAGGCAGGATCTCACCCTTGAGCGAAAGCCCCACAAGTTCACAGCAACAACAGCAGCAGCAGCAGCAGCATCCTCAACCCTCTTGTGTGTGTGTGCAAAAAGAGCAGAGAATTCAACAAAGACGAAGCCCCCTTGCTGGAAGGGTTGCAAGTGCCAAGTTGAGAAGCGTCGGCGGCGGCAGGACCGCAGAAGTGCTAGGAAAACTGGGCCAACCGGTGAAGGCCCGCGCTCGTCGTCAGCTCTTCAGGATCTTCAGGAGCCAAAGCAGAGGCTGCCCAATGCATTTGGGTGCACAACAACAACGCCCCAAGCAACAACAACAACAGCGCGAGCAACAAGAGAAACATCAGAGGCGTTTCACGTTCAGTAAAGGACGCCAATGTCGTCCCTACAGCGTGACTGGCATTTACAGGTGAGTGGAGTGGGACAGGCATCCTTCGGGAAGGTCAAGAAACCCTCATACCCCATGCCCCTGGGCGAATTCTGAGATGATGCTGGCTGGCACTAGGGAGTGGGCCAATGGCAAACTTATTGAGGCAGTTTGAGGTGCCTGCCTTTTTGGTGAGCATGCGCAGTGTGTCCCTATGTTCAGAGTTACGAGTAGGTAAACATCGTGAAAGCGATACGAGAATGGGTCAACGTCACAGCCTTCACATATGGCTGCAGCTGCATCATCCATCACAATCAGAATTAAAGGCGGACAGGAACAAGTAAACAAAGACGAGGTCTAAACCTGACTGAAAGAAGGGCCGGCCAGGAGATGCCTTTAAAACTGTTTATAAAGAGTTTTAAAGAGGTTTCCATTTCGTAGAGATGGAAATGAACTTAGAAGATAGAACTTAATTGGCAAAATTGGGTTATCTAAAGCTTGGGAAACTTATTCATATATTTTTTATTATCAAAGAGAACTCCAGAAAGCACTTGTGTTCTTAAAACCCTTCTAAAAGTATGCAATTAAATATTTAAGATATCAGGCTACATTATGCATGCTCCACCACGAATGGTTTCATGTATCAGGCGCACAGAAAGTAGCAGAAGGCCAATCATCTGTGTGCCAATATCTTTTAAAGCTGTTTATAATACATAAGTATATTTATTTGTTTTTTTTTTGCTAGTTAATGCAGGTCTGCAGGCGTTACTCAATGTCCTGTTGATTACATAAATTCCATGGCCTACTTCTAGGCGTTGCACACACACATGCAGCCCCATCATCATGGGCTCTCTCGCCTGCAATTACTATCGAGTATATATTTTTTGCTCAACAAGTTGGGAGCCTGGCCACCTCTCACCTTGACCGCTTATCGTTCAGGCTCAGAGCCACGACTCCACGAAGCTCTAACTCGGCCTCGGGGGAGGCAGCGGGGGACAGGTTTTCCGTTTCATTAAGCCCCGACGAAGGCCTTGAAATGCTGGAAAAGAAAATTGAAAATAAGCAGCGATTGAAAAGCTCCCTCACAGCTCGCACACACTTCCTGACAATTTAAGCCGGATCCCGGCTGACAGCGGGTGGCGTATGCTGCCAGGATGCCAGGATATGGCGCAATTACAATGCCTGCTGGCTTGGCGCTTGGTGCTGGGGCTCTTTGACATTCGACAAGGTCACAATGGCTTTAGTTTTCCACTCGGGAGGAGGCTGCTGTGACTCACGGTCTCGGGTGAGGGTGGCCACTGGCACGGCATTAGAAGTATCTGGTGCCAAATGCCAAGACTTTGGCCAAATGCTCATTAGCTGTGTCAGATTTTCCAGTCCCTGATGATGCAGTCGCCGTCGAAATGTTGCATGCCTATTATTTGCCACTCTCCACGGTTATTTTCCGCCATCAATATGGCAGGCAGTCCATTAGCGGCACGTTCATAGAATTCGATACACGCCATAACAGGGGGCACTGCGAGAATAATACTAACTAACTAATTATTATATTATAAATTATCTGGCTTTGTGGCTAAAAAGTATTTCAGGAAATTAATTTTAATTAATTTATACCCAAATTACATTAAAACTGTATTTATTTATAACAAATATGCCTTAGAAATATGATATTTATATTCTAAAATAATTAAAATAAATAATTATCCTTTTCCAATAAGAGTTTATGTATATAAAAGAACCCTTGCCTTACTTCTCATTAATATAAAACACGAACAAGAAAATGTTTTAGTTAAACAACTTGCATTATTTATTAAAACTCACTATTACTTTGTTCCCAGTGCAATTCAGAGTGGGAGAAAGATGGCTTAAGGGTGGAGTAAGATGGCTAAAAAAAGGGGGGCTTGGATTAAGGCACGTCACCTGTGCACATACAAAGTGTATTTGGACTCCGACTCTCCTTCCATTTCACCGATTGGTTCACGCGTCGCATACTTGATGTGTGCTGTTTAGCGGTATATCATATTACGTATACGAAGGGGTGGGCAAATACTAAGAACTAGGTGTTAGATAAGAAAACAAAGTTAGGAAATGAAAAGCCATTAGGAAATGAGTAAATGCGTATTTTTATGAATGTAGGTGGGGCCAGTTGAGCTTGGAAATTACTCGTAATACTTAGTAACCAGCAAATTGTGACAATGAATTAAAGAGAGGGACCCTCAATCAGCTAAAACAACTTATTTAAAATGGAGATTATATTAAATAATAGTATGGTAAAGGCAACATAATAAATCGTTCTCTTTTAATCAACATAAAATCGTGTACACGGACTCTATCTAATATCTTTGGTAAACACACCAAAACTACCTCAAGTCCTTGCCAATTTTGACATTTTTCAAGGGCTTAGCCAAGTTTACGGGCTTCCCAACGACAGAAACCTTATCACTCGAAATACTTCCTGCCATCAGCCCTGAGTTCGAGCATTGCATCAGCCTTGAGGCCTCCTGCAAAAAACCCTTCCTAATCGCCACCAAAATCGAATCCCTCCCTTGTCAATATCCGGCAACAGAAACCAACCACAGGGCCAGAACGCCGCCCCCACCTTGCACTTGACCCTGAACAAGGAGGAAGTGGAGCGGATCCCACAGACAAAATGGAAATGAAAATGGAAAATTCCCAGACGTCATGCCAACCCCGAAAAGCACAGCATGCACCTGCAGCTCGACATCGATTTAACAAAGTACACATTATAATGGCGGTGAAAATCCGTCGTGGTCCGTGGATAATTACGTGGAAATGGGAAGGATTATTTACTAGATGTTGTTAACTCAATTAAACCAACAAAAAAAAAAAAACGTAAAAACGTAATGCATATATTAAGAGAGTTTGGCACTGAAGCGGTTCCTTAACTCGAATCAAAATCGCGTGCCCTTCTCGCATTCGCTTAGCAAGGCAAATTAGACTAAATTGTTGCTTCCTTGACCCGCCTCCAGTCGATTTGTCAACCGCAGGTTTTGCAGGTTAACCCATTTTTTAATAGTACCGCCAGGAGGAGGACTTTTGCGAGGCATGCAAATGCAAGGCAGTAACTCATAATAATGGTCGGTTGACAAATTCTTTGGCAATTAAAGTTTCGTTATGCGGGGGCGGGCGGGTATTGTTATTTTCAACTCAATAACAAAGTTACTGAAAAGGGAAAGAATTTGTATATATGGTAAGAGGTATAACAATAAGGTCTTAAAGGTTAAATTATTAAGATGAAGAAGAAAATGTGCTTAAGCTTGTTGTTTAAATATCGCCTTTACTCGTCGCCATTACTTGCCGCTTTAACTCGTAGCATTAACTTGTCGCCTTTTTTTATCTTAATTACTCTTCGTTTTTACTCGTTGTAGTAACTAATCATATTTACTCGTCGTTCTTACTCGCTCGAGCGTCTCAATGGTTGTTGTGTAGGGTTTTCTTGGTACTCTTAACTTTAATCTTAATATTTTTAATGCCCCGATATAAATAGTTGTATAAAAATAATATATTTAATTTCCTTTAATTTATTACAGGGTTCCCGGGGATCGGTTTACTGCGCGAGTGAACCGGACCCAGCTGGTGGAGTCCAGTACGAGTCGGGAGGGTTCCTTCTCGACACAAAGCCAGCAGCGCCCGGCTCCGGCGGAGGGGGTGGCGTGGGCGTGGGCGTGGGCAATGGCGGTGGCCTCGAATGCGGCTCCCTCTTCTCGGTGGTGTCCGCTCCGCCGGCACCCCTGCCCGACATCGTTGTGCCGCTGGCCGAGCTCGATGTCAAGCAAATGGAAGCGCTGTGCCTGCCCTCACCACTTCAATCCCGATCCCGCTGTTGCTCGCCCTCACCCTCGCCGATCCGCCGACCCGCCACCCTCAGCCTGGATGCGCCCTGCTGCCCGCGTACCCTGCACGCCAGCCTGCTGGAGCACCAGATCTCCGAGTTGGAGGAGGACGACAATGAGAACCTGCTGACCGTCTCCAGCATCACGGCGCGACCGCTGATTGCCAAATCTCACGAGCTGCGCAGCAGCCGGAAGTCAAGTTCCGGTTCCGGTTTAAATACGGCCCGAAGTAGGTGCGTCCGCCGGGCCAAGGAGCGGGAAAGGGAGCGGGATCGAGTGCCCGCGAATGCTAAGCGAAGCAAGCAACTGCCCAAGGAGCGCGACTCATCGACGACCACAACGGAAAGCGGTGGCGGCAATGTGGAGCCACCGGACGGTGGCTATGGTTGGTTCATCGTCTTCGGAGCCTTTTCTGTGCAGTTTTGGGTGGCTGGATTGGTGAAATCCTACGGCGTGCTGTATGTGGAGATAATGGAAACGTTTCCCAGCTCAACGGCGACGGTGGCCTCTTGGATTCCCGCGATTCTCTCGGCGCTGTGCTTGGTCCTGGCCCCTCTGTCGAGCGCCCTGTGCCAGCGGTTCTCCTGCCGGGCGGTGGTCTTCGTGGGAGGCATCTTCTGTGCCATGGGCATGATACTCAGCTACTTTGCCACCAGCTTGCTACACTTGCTCTTCACCTTTGGCATCCTTACAGGTGAGAGGGGGAATCGTTTTTCAATGACATACATATGTCATAATCTTGATATCTCCTATGTGCTTGACAGGAATCGGTGGCGGACTCTCTACCACGCCGGGCATCGTGATAGTGTCGCAATACTTTGATAAGCACCGAGCTCTGGCCAATGGGATCTGTGTATCTGGCACCGCTGCCGGCAGCTTTATCCTCCCGGTACTGATAAAGCATCTGGTGGAAGGGTGGGGCTTCCACGGCACCATCCTTATCCTGGGCGGCTGTATGCTGCACGTCTGCGTCTCCGCCACTCTATATCGTCCCATCAGCGCTTACACGGATCAGGAGCAGGATCAGGAGCAGGGACAGGAGGAGGAGACAGCAAAACCTCTCAACGAGGACATCAATCCCAGCACCACGGGCATCCTGACCACCTCCACCTATTTGGACACCTGCGAGCTGGGCAGGGTTAACGAGCTGAGCGACAAGTTTATCGAGCACCTGTTCCTGGAGGAGTCCAAAAATCATCTTAACTACTATGCCAGCAAGCAGCCAGGTGAGTTGAGTCCAAGGGAAGGTCTCCACTTCATTATTACCTTTAGCCCAGGACAAGTCAGCTCAGGAGAGCGACGACGAGGTAAAGGACATTATTGGGGAGACGACCTTCATCAAGCCCATGAAGAAGGTACGCAGCTCCGGCCTCTTACACTCCGTTGAGGATCTGAGCACGGACTCCACCTGGGTGTATCGCAAGCACTCTGGCACCGACTCCAATCGAGGCAGTCGCCGGCGTCGCAATGTCTTCGCCAATGACGAGGTAATCTCCAAGATCCAGGCCCATTTGGAGAAGCCCCTCTCGCCGCCTACTGTGGTCAGTCGTGGCCTGAGCAAGAGCATGGAGATTCCCACGCCGGTTAGCAATCTCAGTGATCTCAAGCAACAGCCGCTGGAGCACGCGGAGCACAGTGCCCTCAAAGACTCCCAGCTGGTGGAGTCCATCGATGGGGACTGCCATGGCGGAGCTGCCGCCGATGAGGACGATGACGATGATGATGACGAGGAGCAGGGAGCGCCCACCTGCTGCGAACGGATCGAGATGTATTTGGACATCAGTCTGCTGCAGGAGCCGAGCTTCATCCTGATGTGCCTGTCGGTCACCCTGATGTCCGTCGGCTGTCCCTATATGCTGTACTACCTGCCCGCCCACGTCATTTCCATAGGTGAGAAAGCTTTCTTGGAAATATTAATTATAAATAAGCTTAATTAATGTTCTTCCTGCTTGCTTAAGGCTACAATAAAAGCGAAGCGGGCTACCTGGTGGCCATTAGCGCAGTTCTGGACTTATGTGGTCGCCTGGGACTCGGCTGGCTGTCTGATCTGCAGCTCTTCGACCGGAAAAAGACCTATAGCCTGTGGTGGGTAATCCTCGAAGTTAATTAGTAGACTGGCAAGCTAAGAGAATTTCCCATTTTTTCCGACAGCATTTTGGGCGCCGGCCTGGCCGTGCTCACGATTCCCTTTGCCAAGACCCTGATCCTGGTGGGACTCTCAGCGGCCGTCTACGGCTTGTGCCTCGGTAGCTGGTATGTCCTGATGCCCGTGCTGCTGGCGGATGTGTTTGGAACGGACCGGATCAGCTCTAGCTACGGCCTGGTGCGTATGTTCCAGAGTATCGGGGCCATATCGGTGCCGCCTCTGGCTGGTCTGATGAGGGATCTATCCGGCGACTACGAGATCTGCTTCTACTGCATGGGATCCTGCATGGTCCTGGGCTGTGCGCCGATGATTGTGTGGTCCATCCTGGAGGCCCGCAACCATCGGCTGTTCGTGCAGCGCGAGGACGAGGACGAGGAGGAGGACTGCGAGGTGGCCTAGGATATGGAATAGGAATATATACATAGTTGGTTGCCCCCATACAAGTTAATCGTGTTTTAGTAGCGATCAAATACTAGTTGAGTTCCTGAGTTCCTGAGTTTCCGAGTTCGAATGCCTCACCGATATTGCTGATTCTACCAAATACTATCTACATATGTATCTATGAATACTATCTGTACGTTCTCATCCAAAGTCATCACTCGCACTAACCCCACTCGTTGTCTAACTATGTATCTTGTAGCTTATTATCCTTCCGTTCTACCGAGCATTAACGGATTTGTGAGAAGAGGAAACCAATCCGAAGAACAAACAAAACCAACAACAACTGAGCACCACAAGTTGCGCAAAAAGAACTGAGTTTAAAAAGACATGAACTACAAAATACCCGTATATAACTTTATAATATAATAGTTACGATCGTGCTACATAGTATTTCCATGCCCAACCAGCGATGGACGTGCATAAATGCAGACTATATAGTTGTAGGTTCGCATGCCCATATCAAAATCAAGAAATCAAAACAGTTCCAACGTGTTGCGACAAGAAAACAAAAAAAGTAAAAGGCTAAACGCAAATCGACATCGGAGGCTTGTCTTCAGAACATTGCATTACATTAACCTAGACGTAAAATAGTTGTTGTGAGACATTTACCCAAAAAGCGAATTACCAAATAAACACAAAATCAAAAAATGGAGAGGTTTTGAATGGGTTAACAATAAATAATAGAGTTTTTATGGTCAATAAACCAACTTAATGGCTATAAAGTAAAATATGGAACAGATAACATGAATGCATAACAGAAAGTAGTCGTTAAAAATCAAAAAGAGAGCAGCGAACAGCGAGCAGTAGAGCAGCGATGCGCTTATCTATGCGGTGCATCGTTGCTCTACTGCTCTCTGTTCGCCTGTTACACGAATTGTGAGCGGCGAACCCATGTTGTTATTATTTATATTCATATTTGAATTAAACTTATTCGCGCACTTTTAATACTTGCCAGCACTGTTGATTCGCGATAGTGACCAAACCATCGATGGACAGGAGACCACCAAAATTATCGATAGTTGGCATCATCGATGCTTTTGATAGGGCCATCGTTGTTTGGAAACTTCATTTCTTTGACAACACACCGTGAATTTGGGAATTCCCCTCGAATTGTCTAGATCCGCCAGTTTGTTCCACTCAAGATGAGCCGCGAAGTGCTAGATCCTCCCATACAAACTATGAGCCACAACCGCAAATACCGCGTCAACGTGGTGCACGATGATTTTGGAGGCGCCAAGTGGAATGGCCAAAATAAGCAAGGAAAGCCGGCAAGCAATGCCTACCAGGAACCAGGTGAGTGCTTCGTTTAGGATATGACATACAGTAGCATCTGTTTGTCGCCCTCCACAAGATCTCTATGGCGAAGACGATGAAGAAGACGATCCGGCCGCCAGCAGCATGGAGGAGACTCCAAATGGAGATTTCAAGCTGGCTCTGCACGTGCCCAAGTAAGCAGATTCTGCGAATTGACTGAAATCTCCTATAATTGGTATTCGGGCAGGTCATTCTATGGCGGACTGATTGGCCTCAAGGGCTCCACGAAGCGTCGCATTGAGGAAGAGACCAAAACGGAGATCTATGTTCCACGTCAGAACGAGAAGTCCACTGACGTGGTGATCAAGGCCAAGCAACGCGACCGGGTGTGCGCTGCTCTGCGACAACTCCGCCACCTCATTGGCTCGCTGCGTAAGAAGATGAGGCCAACGCACTTTCTAGCCGTGGCTCTGAACATGGGTCAGGTGCAGGAACGCTTTGTGGAGCTAAAGGTAAGTAGGGATGGATGTGTGCAGAAAGATATGTTAATCCTCCTGATTTTGTTCTCTACAGAAAAGCATTTTGGAGGCCCAGCTGCCTGGCATCGATGAGGAACTCTTCATCTCTGAGCGCTGCATCCACATTACGCTGGGCGTCTATGTGCTGCTCGACGACGATGAGCGTCAAAGGGCTCTCAACGAGCTGGAGGCCTGTCGATCCCTTTTGGGCGACCTAAAGACCCCATTTGACTTAAAAGTGAAGGGCCTGGAGATCATGAACGATGATCCAAGCTCCACGCGCATTCTCTATGCCCACATCGAGTCTCCGGATCTGCAGAAGTTTGCGGATAGCTGCCTGGCTCACTTACAGACCACCGGATTGTGCGCCACGGATAACAACCAGCGAGACTCCATCAAGCTGCACATGACAGTGATGAACAATCGCTATCGCAAGGAGGCGATGAAGTGCTCCGATAGCTTCGATGCTCGCGAAATTCTCAAGCGCTTCGGAGAATTCGACTTTGGTTCAGCCCAGTGCCAGGCCGTGCACTTGTGCGTGCTCAAGTCCCGCGGGGAGGATGATTTCTACAAGATCACCGGCAGTCTGAAGCTTGAAAATTGAGAAGCACAGCCTTAAGAATTTGTACAGTTTGCTTTCCAAAAGTTTGGCTTTACCGCCTCGCTTTGTAAATAAATGAATAACCTCATACAAGTACACATGTATATATATATATATATATATACATATACGATTTATTTGTCGAATATCAATGCTCAAATCGGTTTTGTATATATCTTCTGGCATAGTGACACCATAGTGCGTCTTGTGGTGCCCGTCGAGACCTTTTCCAGAGGAAGGCCGCAACAATTGAAACAAATGTGCGCTGTCTGAGATATCGCTTACGGTTACAGTGGTTCTGTTTCTGTTTTCTTTTCATATTACAAGAAATATAAAAATATATGTATATGAATATAGTTCATATGTGATGAGGATTTATTATAGGTTCTAACAAAGAGGGAAGAGGTTATATAAAGTGTTTGCTTAAGATCTACGGAGTAGAAGGAAGCCACAAGTGGAGGACACCAGCATTTACAAAAACAAAATAAGAACAAAAAAAAATTGTGGAAGGGCATACAAACATGTACATAAGTATATAGAATATATATAGTTGAAGCAAGCTGGACAGACACTCCCTGTTCCACACACACATTCGCGCAGAATTGTACAAAATTGGAAATAAATTGAATATCAAAATCAACACTCGACGACGGCTTACTAACTAACTTGAACTACGCACGATTTGCTTAGCTTTTGCTTTTTATGCTTGTTTGCTTTTTTACTTCAGTCTAAAGTTAAGATTTGGTTGACTTTTTCTCTTGTTTTGTTTTGTTTTCCGCGTTATTAGCTTGAAGAGGATTTCATTGGTTCTACTTGTTCTCGTTGCGTTTTGGGCGGGATTTGGACTACATATATACATAGTTTAGATGCTGGAAAATTCAGTTTAGTTCGCAAATAGACTATATGATAAACATTTCAACATATACATATATATACACATACATATATGCGTGGATGAGTTCTCAATTAAAAGGCGCGGGCCAAACAGGGCGTTCCAAAGCTTCGTCGGCTATGTTCTTGGTCTGTTACTAGGATATAAAACATTCTCTGGAGATTTTGAAGATGTCCCATATGATATATCGACTAAAATATCGGCCTCAATATCATACGGAGGATATCATATCGAAATACACTTTGATATATCGAAAATTATCGCATTAAACGGTGATATGATATACTGACAAAAATATCGAGCAGTATATTATATCGAAAATATCATAGTTTGATATATCGAAATTTTAAATATTAAAAAAAACCCATTTATCAGTAAAATATCGAAAAAGTTATCAAAAACTCTTCATGCTCATTTGAATAATAGTTTGAACTAAGTTTCATGTCTTCTTAGTCAGAGTTCCGATATATCAAACTGCTTTCGCGTCAAATATTGATTCGTTATTGATAGTTTCAGCCATCTCTACTTGATATCTTATCTCTCAGTGTAAAAACAGGATATGTATGCCTTCGATAACTTTGTAACGCTCTGTTTTGGATCTCGTGGCGCGGGTTTTTAACAAACAAACATCTACAAAACGTACATACATACATAGATACATAGATTTCTTTTCGTTTTGGTAACAACAATTAGAGTTTCGGTGCACATTTAGTTAAATTTGAACATAGGTTGGTCTTGGCTGCTGACTGTGTGTCGATTACTTATTTATTATTTGGCTAATTTATGTATTAGACAATTACTTCAGTTACTTTTTCAGTGTAAATAATGTGTGTGCTTTTTGGAACTAACAACTAAAACCTCACGTTTGCATATCCTAGTCTGAGTGCGGGTGTGTCTGTGTGTATAGTGTGTGTGCTTTATATTCTGTGCGCATTTGATGAACTCTCTCAGTTCAATCAATCAGGTTCCACCATGCCCTGCCCCGCCATGTCTGTAATCTTTCCATACTCATCGTTGTTGTTATTAATTCTGTTGTTGTTGTTCATCAGCTGCCCCACACTTGCTAGTCGCTGCTACTATTTGGCATGACCATTGCTGAGCACTGCCGGCAGGACATTGGCCTGCTGCACCACCGCATTGATGACGTCGATCTCCTTCTTGAGGAACGCGGAGCCGTTCTCCTCGAGCTCGGTGGCGGAAGCAGTATTGCCGGCAGCATCAGTGCCATTGTCATGGACAGAGGATATGATGTTGCGCTTGCGTAGACCCCCCGACATGGCCGAGTCCAGGCTAGCACCGATGCCGCCAGTGTTGCTGCTGGGCAGCTTCAGCTTGGGGAACTCAATGTCACGCATCAGATCGTTCTTGAATTCCACAATGCCAGAAACGGTCTCGGTCACAGTCTTGTCAATAAATTCCTCAATGTTTTTGGTCTCCGCCTCGAATTTCTCCTTCAGCTTGCTGGACAGCTGATCCATCTCGCACTGGTCATGCGGCACGCTAACTGCGTCGCGGGCGCTTGTCGACAACGTTAGCTTTGTGGGCTTCGGCTTTGGCGTCTTCTCCAGGTGTGGCTGCTGCTGCTGCTGTGGGTGGCGTGGTCGAAGGTTTACATTGTTCGGTTGATCGGATGGCTGTTGTTGTTGTTGTTGTTCATTTGTGGTTGTGTTGTGTAGTGCAGCAGCAGCAGCAGCAGCGGCTGGCTGCTGATGTGTTGGCGTGTTAACTTTACATTGATGAGCCTGCTTGTCCTCCTCCCGCTCCTCATCCTTGCTGAGATCATTTGCAGCGGTCAAGGCTGTTGCTGCTAAGGCCGGGGCACCGCCATTGGCCAACGAGGCGCCATTGGAACATTCACTGCCCGCCAGCGGCACGCTGGCTCCACCGTTCGCTCCAGCACGAGACCGACGCTCGCCGCGAATAAACTTGGGTAAAATAAATATGGTCACTAGTGAAATGATGTGAAGGCACAAATAAAATCTCAGGTACAATTTGATGCTGCCCTGTAAAGCGAAACAAAATATGGAGTACGGTTAAAAGTTGTTGTTGATTTTTGTGGGCAAAGTATAGGAACAAAATATTTATATAATACATGGGGGTGAGTCGAAGAAAAAGGGAAGAAAGATCCTGTAAGTATGGAAGGTTTTTAAGTCATTATATTCCTTGTAATTCCAGCAATTGAGTATGGATTTCATGTCATGCAAACAATGATTAACATTTGAATAATTAATTAACGGCAATTCCATTTCGAACAAATTCAAAAACTATATTAGTTGTCGGCCCAATAATCGTCATAGAAAAAAATGTATATTTTAAAAAAGAATGCCAAAAAAGGTCTACCCAATTTTTTAAATATATAACTCGATAAATATGTTATCGTTGCGATAACTTCGATATGGGAAATTTCGATATATTCAACTTATCAACAATTCTCGAAGATTTCAAGTAAGAATCTTTTGTCTTCAGCTTCTCATCGACCAAAAAGAGAACCAACTTCACTCCCAATAGACTCACCATAAATTCAAGCAGAACGAATGGGAATGTGGCGTAGCCCAGGACGACGCGTGTGATCAGGCAGGTTAGGATGTCGTAGAACATCCGTGTAACCTGCGTGCTCTGGAAGCGATGACGGAAGAGTCGCCGGCCGGTGCGCGCTGCTGTGACAACGACGGCGCCAGTGGCGAAGGTTAGGTAGTAGCCCGGATAAAAGCCGTGCCAGACGGCGCTAAGGGCAAAGGTGAGAAGTGTGCCATACTTGAGGGGCACTCGCTCATAAACGAGCGTACGCAGCCAGCGATTTGTGCCGCAGTTCCAATTGTTAATGGCATCGCGCATGTTTGTCGAAAACTGCAAACAAAACCAACATATTGTTAGAACCTCAAAATTAGTATAACTATTACATTTTATTACCTCAAACGACAGCACATTAATGTTGGATATTAGGTCCCATTTGGGGTTGCCGTCCTTATCGTAACCGGTGAAACCTAAACCTGAGTTGTTGCATATGGCGTCCGCTAGGAGCCAGGCGTGATAATACTTAAAGCGTATGCAGGTGGTGGCCATCATGGCGTACCAGTACTTGTAGACCATGCTTGTGTTGTTCAGGAAGTCGTCCTCCTTCATGTCTTTCACGGGATACATTTTGACGAATTTCATGAATATGAAGGCGCACACCAAACTGCCGACCACTTTGCGTATCACTGCTTTCGTGGGTGAAGGTTCCAGCACAACTTCCCTCTTGCTATTGTCCAGATTGCCCTGCGATTAAAGAGTATTAAAAATAAGTAATTAAGATGGAAGTAAGGACTTTGATACAGCTCAAGAGCCTCATTATCTTTTCAATAATACAAATTACTTTATGACTGCATTTGTGAGACTTAAAAAGGGATTTTAAGTAGCTTTCATAAAAAAGAAACCCTTAAGAACGTTGCATTAACTTTTCACCTTTACTTTTTACTGTGTTTTCCTTGTGAAATTATGAGTGTCGTTGGTGGGGAGCTCGAGTGCGGTCAGGCTAATGAAATTATGTATGCGCAACCACATAAAATGAACTTACGTTGCCTGCTGGACTGCTCAGCAGATTGTAGCCCTCGACAAAGTCAATGTAGTCCTTGTAAAAGACAAGAGGACCGGCCAGAATGCTGGGGAAGTGCCACACATAAGAGAAGTACTCCAGGGCCGTTGGCATTTTACGAATGGCATGATACTGCTGGGCCTTGGTGAGGTCCTAAGAAGAATGTTAATGTTGTTAAAGCTGGGGCAGTTAAGAGAATCTCGATTCAGTAAACTTACCTCATCCCTGCGTACGAAACCATCGTGAATGCTAAAGGCCAAGCTGGTCACCTTTTGTGTAATGATCATTAGAGGCCCGGTGATGTCCAGGGCATAGGATCCGTAGTCATACAGCTGACGCATAAGATGCACGCACAGCAAATAGCTCATGGCCACCAGCAGAACGGCTCTTCAGCAAAAGGTCAGGATAATTAGCTATATATGTATATAGTCATGAGACAAGATAATTACCTCTGAACAATGCGGGGATCCTGGGTACGGATGACAATGTAACATATCGCCGGCAATCCGGCGATGTGAATGGCCTGCGGTCCAAAGCAAAAGTAGCCAAAGGCCAGGCCAATCGATAGGGCGAAGGTGTGTCGGAGCTTGCTGGACACCTTCGATGGATGCAGCACGGACCGAAAGAGCGAGGCCAGGAACAGAGCCGATATTTGGCAGAGTAAAAAGTTTACCTGCAAGGAGACAAGAGAATGGGAATATATATAATATTATGGGATGTCCAGATATAACAAAATCACCTAGGGGGAGGAATGATTATTAACACATTAACTTAACTTAAGTAGATTTTGATTTAAATAAAAGAGGAAAGTAACTTTGGGAATTGGAAATCAATCGAGGAAACCTTACTGGAGGTTTAAACAATATTTATAAATAAAAAACACTGGACTTATGCTGATATACCTAACCTTGACCGATCTTTCATAGGGCACTTAAAGGATATAGTGGTCCCAACTGGCTTTTTCAACTTATTTACTAATGGGAATATACAAAATACTATCTGCATAGTTTCATTTACATAGATCAAAAACTGAGAGGACGGACATGCCTAGATTAGGTCGTCTTGTGATGCTAAACAAGATGCTTCCTACACTGCCTTGCAAACTTCTTCTATAACAAAGGAAAAATATAAAATAGGCAAGCCGCAAGGCGCGCATTTAAATCATTTCATTGATTAAAGTCATTGACTCTCCGTGCACACACTTGTTGGCAATCAAATCGTTAATTAATGAACATGATTATGTAGAGCAGATTAAGTGGGCGATTTCATTTTCGCTGTGCCAAGTGCTTTGCTTCAATAATAGCACAATTTTGTGCGGCAAACAACTCGTAATTGTGTCGGCCGGACCTGATAGGTGAAGATAAGGAGTGACTCGAACCCAAAGCCGTCGCATCCGCTTGTCTTTCGATGTGTTTGGCCACGGGTAACCCCACAGTATAGGTGTGGTCTGTATTCTTATCGCCCCCTTATCAGGGGAACAGTGCTAAATGCGTTTAAAAAAACCCGAAAATCAAGTAGAAGGCGTCAAGCAATTGATATCAATTAACTGCCTGATATCATGCCCTCTAACTTGGGGGAAATCACCGATTCTAATTTGGGGTTCTCATTGTTTATTCATTGGCACGGTGTGCAGCTCGTGCGAAAAAGGCAAATGAGCGAAGCATAAATTAGATATTTCAATTAACGTTTCACTGCCCTACTTCTAGCTCAATGTCAGCCGGCAGTCGGTAAAGGGCATATGTATAAAAGTATATATATCGCCCGATATTCGCCAAGATCCCTGCAACGCAATAGAAGCCAAGGTCATGGGAGGGGGGTCAGGAGGCACACATTGATCACAACGCGTGATCGTGATCGCCGATCGCCCATGATCAAGTGCAATGCTCGACAAGCACTTGTGGCCGCAATTCTCTGGGTGATGCTGCCGCCGTTCTCTCGTTATATTCCAATTGCAAATCTAGAGCGACACGTGCCGGCTGCATGTGCTCCGGTTTGGTAGATGGGTACAAAGATCTCTTTGCGAGGAAAGCTTTGAATAAAACTAAAATCACTTGTATAACTCCTCATATAGGATATTATATATTATTTTAAAGGTAGTTTAGATATCAAGGTGTTCATATTGTATAACTATCATCAAAACATATAAAGACAGTCGAAAAGAGGAAAAACTTATTTTAGAGATGAAAATCAAACAGAAAAGCTTCTCGATTGATGAGATATTTAAATAAAATAATCATAAAGGTAGCAGCTGAAAGACGTGAACAAAAACCAACCCCTAAAGCCTACAGGGAATTAATCAATTGTTCTATTTCGAGTTTGATATTTAACAGCTTTATTTTAAAGAGTAATTATCAATACAAACTCTGATAGCAGGAGATCCTATTCTTATACTTGGTACTGTTACTATTTACATCTTTGTACCGCACTGTTCTTTGATTTCTTTCTCCGCAGCTATCTCTATATATTGTTTGGCGCTGCTGTCGAATTTCATAATGGGCCGGTCACACTTCACCAGTCTGTTGATAACATGTACTCGCTTATAGATACCCGTACCCGTACATTATCGGCCTTTGTGCATCGGGAAGTAGCACCCACCCGAGCCCACAAAGGGGACACGTATCAAAGGCCCCACGGAACTCACGCCATAGGTCAGAAACAAAGGCGACCCTGGAACGATGTCTGATAACCAGAGATAAGTCGACCAAAAACAATGAGGTTCGACCGATATACAAGGCTATCTTGCCCACCAATTAAAGACTAAAAACTTATGGGGGAATCGAGCTGATTACAAGGTGAATCACTCACTGATGGCCAGAAGAATAACCATCGAAACACAGCAGTTTTCCCATTCGGACGCATGTTGTAATCATCGTCGGAATACCGAATATACTGAATACCTCATGCGCAATAAGTTGGTTCGCATTGCTGCTGGGAAAACCGGTTGTCTCTTGCCTCAGCCACCATCTATGTATATGGCTAAAACACCAAGCACAGCACAGAGCGGGCACCAAACGAAAGGAAAATCTTGCTCAAGAATTATGTTTCAGGCATGGAACAGGGGAACTAACACAAGAAGGGCAACAAGTGGACGTGGGGCATGGGCAACTTGTTGGCATGGGGTCCGGGAAAACCTCACTTGGGAAAAAAAACGGGCAAATCTTCTAATGCCTTTTTTACAGATTCCATGATTTTCATATATTAAGGTAAGGGATAGTATAAGAATTTAACAAGATCAGGAAATTTCTAGGTACATTTTTTGTTTAATAAATCTTTCATTGTAAAAAGAATCTCTTCTAGATTTAATAAACATTTTTATCGCAGTGCAGGGACAGGCTCGGATTCCTACAATAAATTTCATGATGCGAGTCGAGTATGCGGAAGAAGGGGAAGTCATCATCTTCCGAGCTTAAGGGCATGGCTGAGGCTTTTGTCTCAAGTCTGGGCATGGCAAGGGGCGAATCACATAATAAGTACACATACCGAGTCTCTCGTTGGGGCCTCGAACACTCGCCTCATGTGTCCGCACCGCGCCCCAAGGTGAAATAATTAAATTGAGCATGAATTCAGGTGCACGGGCTCAACGACGACCAATCGAATTTCAGGGCACGCAGACGACTTAAAGCCGCAACGTGAATTCCAATTACCAAGTGCTTCCTTTCCAACATCCTGCAGGGGAAACACTACTGCAAGTTCCACGAACTTCGGCAAATATTGTCTATTGGCAGAGCAAACAGTTTAAAGTCAAATGATGTGGGGTATATCCTAGCCTAACCCAGCCTAACCACCCTTCTTGGGCATTGTGTGCCAGCTATGTATGTATGTTATTATGAAGAGATAGCGCTGGATGCCATGATAAGAGATGTTGCCATGGTTCCGTTTCGTTTCGTTTAGTTCCGGCCAGCAACAATGCAATGTGGCAAGTGCATGTGCCGCGCCAGCAATTTGCGTGGGCTCATCTGCCATTGTTCAGAGGGATTCCTTAGCTGACGAGCTGGTCTTAAGATGTGCGTCTTAGCTTCCATTTGCATGCAGACTTTGTGGTTATTTACCACAAGATGAACTTGTGGGCGAATTAAATATTAGTATAAAATGAGTTTACGCTCGGCTTCTTGATTAGTTATTATTTTTTAATGATTTATAATAGGTATTTGCAAAGGGAATCACTATTAAAATCAACTACAATTTAAAATCTTTAAAGTTCAACTATTTTTTTATATTTCCCTAATATTTTGGGTACATTATAGAATTTAAGGAAATGTTTTAGCTCAAAACTTAATTCAATACTTGTTTTTAGAATAATTATATGTCCCTATGATTAAAAATTAAGGTAACCTACTAAATAAAGAGCATATTTTTATAATACTCCAAGCAAGTGAGACATTTAATCAACTAGAGCTGGAAAAACATCGATATATCGATGTTTACATAAGACATCGAAAACTTCGATACTTTTCCAACTCTAGAATAAATAATCGAAAAGCTATCTTGAAAATTCTTTCTTCTGTAGCTTATGATTAAATTGTTGAATACTTCTAAATATACCGGCAGACATCCGATATGTCAAGAGCCATCAATCAAGTGGGATGTAGGAAATGCAAACAAACATGCGAGAACCACACACATAGTACATAGTGTGTACTATATATATTGGCAATGGAAACAAACCATAAATCATTTGATTAAAACGCACCACTCTCCCTGTGGCCAAATATTGTGTGAAAGGGGGTGGCAAAAAAGAAGAAGAAATAAATAAATAAAAAGAGGGGGGGGAAAGGCGAAAAGGGGGCCTGCAGTGCGCGTACCGAAAGGTGGCGTGATCACTAAAAATAAAACAATAAAAGAGCCGGCAAGAGCAATACCCAAAAGGCGAACGAACATACGATAAAAAGCAAAAGTTATAACCTAAAAGCAAGAAGATGGCAGACAAAGGAACACGGCGAAAAGAGTTAAGAACAGAGAGATATGGAAATCGTTTTCAGAAACAGACAAGCAAAACAAACGCACCGAAACAAATAAAATGGAAAGCAATTAGCTCGTTCTGTTTCGCTGATGATTAATTCAACAATAAATCATCACGGATTTGAGACCGATATGCCCATTCGCTGCAAAAACAAAAACAAAAAGTGAAGGGTATGCAAAACAACCGTTAGATGGGCGCCAAACAGCTGTCAAAAACAGAACGAGAAAACATAACGCCGAGTGCCAAACGACAACCGCAAAGCAGACGATACAATCAACAGAAAGCAACGGGTTCAAGCAACTGCGACACCCCAAAGCTCAAGGTCACAAAAGCAATAATATCGTATAATCTATGCACACATATTATATTACAGCCGCATCGTGGGAAAGGGAGAGCGCAACAGCTGGATTTGTTGCTGCTCTCTTTCGCCATCGTTTTTTCTATTTAATTCTTGCCCTGTAATTCTCAATTGATATTTTTGTTCGATTTAATTCCGATCGTATTGTACGAGCCGGTTTAAAGACTCCGCCTCCCCACCAACAGCAAGGCAAAAGTTGAGAAATTTGTAGTATTATTATTAAATGTATACGCAACCACACCAGCGATGAGTTGTTTGTTGATGTTTATTAATAAAATACTTCCACAAGTCAGGTGGAAATACTAGGAGCCTTCACATATACTAAATAATACTATCGGTGAGAGCAGAGACCGGGCAGAGAAATTATTTGAGAAATAACCTTTAACTTAATGGATTTTAAATACTAACAATCTTTTTAAACTAATAAAAACAAATGTAAAATTACTAGACTTTTAACAAACATATCTTTGAAGTGTTACTAATCTTTTGACGCCCAGAGTATGTCAAGAAAGTAAAGGAGAAATGCGCCGTGGGATGATACATATGTATGTACATATGTACATCTGTACGTTCAGATAGCACAACAAACTGGTGAGAATAACCGCAACCGACCGGCCCGGACTGCATCTGATCATTAACGCCATCCGAAAGGCTGCTGCACTCCCGTATCCCGTGCATAGAGAGTACTACGATGAGTACAATATACTTGGTACATAGATTTAAGTACTATATAGTAGATGCCTTGAACATGAGGCAATTCCACGGAACAATCGCCCAATTCACCGGCATTTGCGCAGTTGCGTGCTACGGCCTTCGCTGCGAATTAGCGTAATAAAACGTAAAAACAAACTGAATAAAATATCGGGCTCAGCGATTTATATAAAATAAAAAAAAAAGCAGTGCCATCGCCCACCCATAAAACTCTTTCGGAATAAATACTGCAAAGAGTGAACACTCTTGGGGTTAACTTTATAGAAATCAGACTTGAAACAAGTTTTAAACATAGAAGGAAATTTGTTGATATTATTTACCTCTTAAAATAAATATTATATATAACTTGTTTATAAAAGATTGAAGAAATATCAATGATATCATCGGTCTTGTTTCCTTATCAACATGATATGATGGGTTCGAATGACTAAGAATACTTCAAACTGAGTCTAAAGGTGATGCGGAAAGTAAATAATACCTTGCATTTGTTATGAATAAAATCATGAATCAGTAGAATTATAGCTCTGTTTACTCTTTAGATAGATTTTAAAATAATATCTTTATAAACTCTCTTTGGTACTCTTTCCCCTTATATCGAGGGTGACCGGTGTTTGGCTTTAAAGAGCGACTGACTCATTGGACAACCATCAGCTGAGCGAAAACAACAAAAAAAACAGCGCGCACACACACAGTGCCAAGCTGTTGCTGCTGATATTTGTTTGCAAACAAAAGAAGCGCTAAAAATTCAATTATCTTTGGGGAGAGAGGAGGGAAGGGAGCAACAGATATTTAGATGGAGAGAAGTCAAATTGGATTTCGAGCAGCTTTTTTTTTTGTTTTTTTTTTTTGATAAAGACAATTGCCAGATAGCAGCTGGAATTAACGTGAGTTTTCTTGCGGTGTCTCTCTGCCGTTGTGTGGGTTTTGCGGCTGCCTTACATCGGATGTTGGTATTAGGTCATCGGAATTGAAAAATATGACTAGTGTGCGCCGCGGTGTGTGTTTGTGTGCATGTGTGTGTCACTTGATTTGGGCCAGAAAATGCCTCCTCCAAGTGAATCACAAATTCTATCCGGCGCCGTCAGCTGCAGTTATGCAAATCACATTGCGGCAAGCGAATGGATGCAAAAAGACACGCTTTAAAATATGGCTAACAGGGGGGTTAAGAGTGGGGCTAAAAGGTAGCTAGGTACACGCCACTATTAAATGATGCAAAACATTTTAAATTTAACGAAATCAACGATGCGTTAGGCCGCCAAAGCAAAGTCATTTCAAAATTTAACGCTGGACAGGGTTCGGCATGGAAAATTCCACTATTTATTCTTTATTCTTGCCAACTGATAAGCTCTCCTCACATTCATAATTCAAGTTGTCTAATTTTAATTATTATGATGAAAGCGCAACTACAACAATGTTGCGGGGCAATTGGTGGCAAGTGCCAAGTTCGATTAGCTGCCAAATGTAGCGAAAAATCCTATATAAAACACAAACAAACCTTAACACATTTGACGGATAGTGTTTACTCGATATAAGGATGTATAAATGAATTCCAAGGCCCTACTATACTATAGTTTTGATATCAAACTCTTGAAGAACGTTTTCTTAGTCATTTAACTATAGTTTTCTGCCATTTATCACAAACAATGGATAGGAACTGATTAGGTTATAGTAAATTCGTTATTTTTACAAATATAGAACAACTTTGTACAGAACTTGGAATGATAAAAACGTTTAAAAAATACATTTACTTTATAGTCGATTTGAAAAATGGTAATTTTGAAGGAGACTTCACTGTAAACGAAAACTGTTATTTTGGGCAACCGGCAATGTAACTTTTCAGCCAAACGTTGCCAGGTAAATGTATTACTACTTTTTGCACTCAACAAATGGGATAGGAATCCTTTGTTTTCATTTTACCTGAAGGAAACCCCGGGTTCCCTTCTCTTCACCAGACTAAAAGAGAGATTTCCACATCGTCTTTATGATTGGCACACACACACACACAGAAGTATATACACAGCACGCACACGTGCACACGC
>JAEIIG010033487.1:0-34605 GCA_018904695.1 Drosophila parvula | reverse complement strand
AAAATGATTTTCAGTGTCATTTTTCGTTTTGCAAAGAATTACTTGACAAACTGTATGTATAAAATAAATAAACAATTTGTTGGTAATTCGAAACATGTCTGTGCTTGTTCAATTTCTATATTTTCCATTTAAAGGTTAATATTAATCCACTAATATGCTAAAAACATTTAAACAATGTTAATTTTGCATATTTCGCTAACTTTATACTGTGTTATTTGGATTTATTCTTCAAATTTGTTCATAAAGTTTACTGTTCGTCCTCATTTGTCATTGTATTGGTGGGCATAAGCACAGGAAATAAAGTTGCTTCTAATTCGTGTGTGTTTCCGGTGGCCAGCATGAGTTAGAGCGAAACAGCTATAGCGAGACATAGTCAAAAGGCACTTGTGCGCCGAACTTCATAAGCATACATAAGCAAGTCAGGAATTCAGTTATTCTACTGTATGTATACATATGTACATGTGTTTATGTTTGCGTGCATGCGCAGTTTGCTTCTTTACTGAGCTTGGCGCGCAGCGTCAGCGACAAACGACAACGACGCTTCTGTTTGTGACTATGTCATATCTCTTTCTAACAATTACGTATGTCCTAAAACGACAAGCATTGGCTTCTCTTCACTTTTTTCTGCAACGCAGTTTATTTGTGTACATTTTACCGTTACGTATCACTGTGTACATATCATTGGTATGTACAAATGTATAAATCTTCGTATTTTAGTTAAAATAATTAATAAACTTGATTTACATATGTACATATACTACTAGTGGTGCTTTTCACTATATTTTCCAAGAAAACTAAAAAAAAACGCGAAGAAAACGCATTAATCTGACCAGAAAATATGTACATACATACCAAACTAACCTATTTTATTTAATTTAATTATTATTTCGCAATTTACACATTTTATTATTCCATTTACACATTTATTTAATTTAATTTCATGCATTTTTAAATAAAAAATACTCTTAAAAGCGTAAGCCAGCCTTACATAAAAAATATACATACATATGTATGTACATATGTATTTACATAAATATGTATGAAGCGTCTCAGAAATGGATTCCCAAAGTCCAGTTATTCGTTTTCCTATGACGAACGTGTATGCTAGAAAGGGATAACTTTATGCCATAATTCTAGCTACATATTTCTTTTGGCGCATCATTCGTTCGACGTCGCTGCGCAGGCTCAGTCAAAATTCCCAGTATAATTTGGTTTCTCGAAGCGCTCGGCCGGTCGCAGCGTCTCTTTTTATAAATTGAACTAAATACGAATTTTGTGTGTGCAAATTTATATCTTCTAACTTTAACTAAAAGAAATTATAATCTTATTTCTAAAGAGAACACATTTACATATGTACATACATATATTAACAGATACATATATGTATATGTATGTAAATATGTACGTAGATGTATAGTATGTTTGAAATTAAGCTATTTTATGGTTTTTTAATGTAATATTAATTTTATTTCTGTGTTACTTCTCTCTCTAATAAATAAATAGCCATACATACAAATACATACATATAAAGCGCCTAAGAAATGGAAGCCAAAACTCCAGTTATTCGTTTTCATATGACGAGCCTGTCCGCTAGAAAGGGATAACTATATGGCATCGTTTTTACTTTAGAGCTGCGCAAGCGCAGCGAAAGCTTCTATTTTTATTTTTTACAACAACTTTAGCTGTGATTTCTGAAACTAATTACTTATATTTTATGTTTGTCCACTTACCTTGTTGTAGCCCAGCTCGAACAGGTAGACCGGCTGCAGTGTGAAGAAGGTGATGTCGGAGTAAAGGGCAAAGGTGATGCCCAGCACAATGTTAACGTAGACGGGCTTCTTCACCAGCGTCAGATCGAGAAAGTCGACAACAGTGCGTACCCAGCCCTTCTTGGCCGCGGGAGGAGTAGTATCCTGGACACCGGCACCAACTTCTCCACCTGCTGCCGCCGCCAACAAAGAATGGCGGGGCGAGGCCTGCCGGCTAAGCGTCATTTGCGGTGAGGCATCACTGACCACCACCGGGCCGGACCAGTTGCCCAGGCTGGTGATGCTCGATGCCCGGCTAGAGCGCACCCTCAGCATGTGCTCCTCGGCATGGGAGAGGCGTCGAACGGCGGTGGGATCAGCGCCTGGTATTGGCAGGTACGTCGGCTCCTCCTTGGACACCTTAAGCGGCGTCTCCGGCTGCACACGCACCACCACAGTTGTTGGTTTCACCGTTGGCAGCTCCTGCAACGGCACTTGCTCCTCGTGTTGCGCCTGCTCCTCATCCGGGGATATGGGGACGCGTCGCATATGCCATTCAACGGGATGCATTACCAACATACCGAATATAGCATGAGCATTGATGCCAGTGAGGACAATGAGGCAGCCCCGGAAACCGTACCAATACAGCAGCTTCTGCATGACAATGGGATAAAGCATACTACCCAATCCGATGAGGGTCTGGGCCAAGCCCATCCACATCACCCGGTTCTTAACGAAATAATGATTGAAGGTCGTATAGCAGGTGGGCACCATTAGGCCGAAGGCCAGACCCTGGATGAGGCTGAAGGACAGCAACAGGTGCAGCGTGGAGGTGGCAAAGATCTGCAGTCCGGTGCCCAGGAAGTACAGTACGCCCCCGACGACGCCCACTCGACGCATTCCGAATTTCTGGAAGAGCTTGCCCGAGAACAAGCCGGCGAAGCTCATTGCCGAGAAGAAGGCGCTGGTTATAATGGCCATGGCGCTCGTCTCTGCACCGATGCTCTTCAGGAAGTCTCCGTAGACGAGGCCAAACGAGGGCAGGGCGGCCAAAGCGCTGGTCTGCCCAAAGAGAAGAGATCTCGGGTGAGTTGATAAATCGAATAAATTGCATATATAAATCATTTCACAAATTTACTCAATTAAAAAAACCTTTAAAATTGAAAATATAACAAAATGGCCTTAAAAAATGGAATTAAAATAAGTTGATCTGCATTTTCACATTGATAGAACCTTTCTTTAAGTGAAAGGTCTACAAATCTTCAGAGATTTTTGAATATTATTTGATTTTTGTAATATTATTCATTATATATTGTTCTTTTCTCCAAATTACATTAAAAATATCTTATTTCAAGGTGTTTCTTTGCTTTTAAAGGTTTGGAAAGTCGAGGCCCTTACAGAAAAGCCCAAGAATCTTACAGATCTCATAGGGGATCTGTTAAATTAATGATGATTCTATAATATAAAGGCTGTTTGGTTTTTAGAGGGCATATTTCTTTCATTTTTAACTAACATTAACTTGAAATTACTTCAAATTTGTTTTGAAAACACAGTTGATAGCTTTTTTATTATTGGAACACCTTAAAAAAATATGATCACTGTATTTTCCGAGGGAATATTTATGTTCATTATTTTGTACACTTATTTGTATTTTAATTTAGTAAATTTTAAACCAAGAGTCTAATTTCTTTATTAAAATATGTATGTATTTAATCACTTAAGCCTCGGCTTCACTTTCAATTCACTTGCAAAAAGAGTTTTTGGTGAAATGCACTTACAAAGGGCAGGGCCATGCCGATGCAGACGAGGATACCCCAACCGCCATCGGGTGCCTCCAGCCTATAGTTCTTGGTCTTCTTCATCCTATCTGGCTCGATCGGATGCTGCTACGCGGACTGCTGGGTGACAAGTGATTGCCACTGGCCGGAATCGTTTGTGGCTGGCATCCCTCCCAGCCAGGCAGCAGTATCTTATGTTTGCCAAGATATCAATCTTCCAGTAGCCGCCTGCTCGATTGCCCGCTTATCGCACCTCGGGGTCTTTTATGGCCAAGCTAAGCTTGTTATGGCAAAGGTTTATGGATCTGGCTTACGGCGATAAGATTAGTTCGAATTAGTTGCTCTTACAGTGCCACTATTTGCCCCACAGCAACGCGGGGGCATGGCGGAAGCATTGCAATCTAACCAAAAATTCCAAAATGTAATTGTAATATTACAATTGCAAATAACGGAAATAATTTCGGGCCATGGTTAGTGTTATTTTTCGGTTTTTTTTCTTCGGATCTTTATCATTTGCTGCTCTCATATCGAAATACAAGGTGCTGCTGATAAGAACAGCAGAAGAATTACTAATGCCGTAGACAGATAGTATAGTGCTGCCTGTAGATTTACAGCAGCTGCTGTCGTCGTCGTCTTCTAGGCTTTCTCGGATCTTTGCCGGATTCCTTGTGCATAATTTATACAAACTTAAATTTATTCTTCACGCATTACATTTTGTTTGCCCTCTAGAAGACGCATGTGCGAGTTCCTCTGCCCTCAACTCTATCCTATAAATGACATCCAAGCGGCCTGTTTGCTCTCGGGCCAAGATAGTGATGATAATGATAATGAATCGAGTGGGTTTTAACTGGAACTCGGTGATTTCATATTTAATTAGAGTCGGAAGATTCAAATGTGCAGAGATAAAGAGTTTCAGATCTGTCTAATCTTTCTTTGGTAGTTTAAAATATAAAAACGGTGCGAGCAGAGCTCGGGCAGCGAAACATCTGTAGTTTATCTATAGGGCATCACAAATATAGTTCCATTAAAAGCAAACTTAACAAGGTTTGCCTTCTCTCTTTCTACTTAAATAATAATCATAATAACAACCTTAGGATTCTTATTACAATCGCACAGGAAATATATGCAGGAATGCTACAGAAATCACCAAGGGTCTTAAAATAGTGTTGCGTAAATACGGCTCTTTTAGGTGAACATGTTCACTTGTTCTTTTTTTTTCAAAAGAGTCAATTCATTCATATTGCTCACTTGCTCACTGTTCATTGCTCAGTTGCTCACTTGCTCACTTGCTCACTGGTTGTTCAGTGCATTACCAAGCCAATGAGCACTGCATCTCAACGACTTTTCAAAAATAGATTATGTTTCATATTTAATTTTCAAACTTACCGATATTTTTACATTTTAATTTGTGGCAAAACTTTTGCTCCCTTCATTGGGCAAGTGAACAAAAAAGAACAAAAAGGAAGGAACATGTTCGCTCGCTCAGTTGAGTGAACAACTCTTTTTTGTTCACTCACTCACTTCAATTAACCCTCAAAATAATTCCTAATGCTAATTGCCTTTTTTAATTTCATCGCTTTATTCTTCATGTTTAAAGTACATCATAATATATATTCAATACATATATCATTTAATAAGGCTACAATATCCGGGCAATACACATTTCCAAAAGTCTGCTTTCGTATCAAAATCTCTCGTTCCACACAAAAATACAAATATATATACGTTTACACTGTAAAGTTATTAAGTATATAATAATGTATATGGTATATATAATATATATATCCGAATTAGCTCTCTAAGCGGCTATGGCACAAGTAATGAATCAAGTTTTTGAATGCAGTGTCATAGCCGCATTAGTAGGGCAGCTCTCTCGCTCTCTTTCGCTCCCTCTCTCGCTCTCTCTCTTTCATTCTCATGCCCAAAAGTGTGCTACGCAAAGTTAGCTTGGTTTTTTTATTTTTTTTGTTTAATTTTGTTGTTCGCTTTTATTGCTTATCGGTTGGGTTTAGTTGCGTTTTAGGCTAAAGTTATCTTACAGATTACAGGGCATGCAAGTATGTATGGACACAAACGTCAACTATTTGTATAAGGCTTTCTCTAAACGCTGACGCGATGCGGTGCTATCGTGTCAAGGAACCCTCAAATTGTAAATATATATAGTATATATATATAGTATATATATGTGTGTATATATTGTGGCATTTGGTTGGCTAAGGATAACTCCCAAGACTTCCAAGGAGCTCCTTCTCCCTTTCGATATACACTCGAATCGAATCCTTTTGAATATATATTTATTCAGTTCAATCAACGCACACTTATCTCCTACAATATATATATTTCTATAAAATTGGCACAAAAACCAACTACAATTGGTCCTTGCTGCACAAGTATATATCTTGTATAAAGTATATATGATATATATAGTATTTATATGTCTAAGTTAATAGTTTTAGTTGATTTCCTCGTGTGTCGTCTGTTTGCTTGTCGTTGCTTAAACATCGCTCTTAAGGTACATTTTAAAGCCGATCAATCAATTTTCAAGTATATATGAATATATATATATATATATATTCCTCCTCGCAACTTGTTCTATATATTCTTTAGATATCATCAGTAGTAGTTCCGCAAGTATAGTCGATCATTGCCTAAAAACTAAGTTAAGAACTATCTTTGAACTATCACATACAAGTTCACTAATATATAAAACCAACATAGAGAACATTATTTCAGAGGGAAAACATAAAAGCCAAATGCTAAATCATAATTATAATTACAATCGGGGAGGGGGGGAAAATAAAAGTTAATGCAACACATTTTTATCTTTATGGTTAACGTTGTGGCATGGAGTGTGTGGTTGTGTGTCTGTTGGTTGTCTCTCCAAGACCCTAAGCCTAAGACTAAACATATCGAGAAAAAAATAGAGCACAGACGACAAAAAAAAAATTGGTGATTTAACTAAAATTGAGTTTTAATACATATTTTGGGGTGTGTGTGTGTGTGTTTGGGGGTTTCCCCTCTAAGTATACTTAAAGTTGTTTCCACTCTAAAGTAGATCTCTCTATCTCTCTAGTAAGTAGTCCATCTTCTTGTGTCCGTTTGTTATCCTGGCCTGGCCCTTACAGCTTCACATCCTCCTGCCCCGCCGCCGTCGCCGTCGTTGTTGTTGTCGTCGTCGTCGTCGTCGTGGTGGCGGCATCCTGTGTGGGCAGCTGGGCAGCATCGGCGGTACGGCGTCTCGAATGTATATATTCCAAAAGGTACTCAATGCTCCAGGCAAAGGCGCACAGCAATATGCAAACGCTCTGGGTGTGTATACAGATCGGATAGCTGTCGGTCACGTCCCGGATGAGACCTAAAATGCCAAAGAATTAAGTTAAGAATCTTCTTTTGTGTGGGATTGCAGCGCGCGCCGCCTTACCAATGAGCGGTCCGAAGGAGATCACAAATAGGGCCTTGCCCACCAGATGCCAGCCAAAAGCCGAGGGCAGCTTCTCCAGCGAACAGTACTCGGACACGGTCAGGGTGAAGTTGCTCAAAGCGGAGCCACGGAAGAAGCCGCAAATTGATAGCCAAATCATCAACTGAGTCCAGTCCGTTTGCTCGGCCATAACTTGAGGGAAGAACAGAAATTAATACGAGATTTTTTAAAGGTTATCAAGGAAGGGTATAATGATCAAGATGAGTAACGCTCGCTCCAAGTTTAGAGCTTAAAAATCGAAAGATATGAAACCTTTGCTAATGTGTTTAAAGATCTAGAATGCTGGAGAATACAGCACATCAGTCTTGTCAACTCTTTACTTAATAAAAAACATAGACTAGCCTTAAAAAAAGAGCTTGAGGTAGCAGGAATATCTTAATAGCTAAAAAAAACACCATAAATAGTGCACAAAAGTTAAATCCAGGAGTTTAGCAAGTCAGAAAGAGCTCCGCAATTTAATTGGTAGAACCAAATTATATATTTTTAAACAATTAAATAACATTTGCATGGATAAAAATAGACTGGGAGTATATAACTCTCGACTTAAATCAAATTAAAGTATGCCAAAATACATAAAGTAGCCAGATATTTTTTAAAAGCTAAAATTACGCCAATATTTTGCTTAGAAAATAGATTTTATTTTATTTGCAAATTTAAAAACTGAAGATATAATGGGAAAATAGCTGAATTGACGACACTGGCTATTGCTAAATGCAACGCGCGCTCTCTCTCCCTCAAATTTCAAGAGAGTACAAGAGTACAGAAACAATTGCCTGGCGTTACTTATCTAGCAGCTTATATGGTCTTTGCTTGTACTCACTTGATCGCGTCAGGGCCACAAAGATGATGGACACAAGGAAAATGGTGCGTTTCTTGATCGTGGTCCGATCAAAGATCGGGGGCAGGACAATACGAGCGGCAATGTCCGTAATGGCGGTGATCGACAGGCAAAAGGCAACGTCCGCCTTCTGGTAGCCCAAATTGGCAAAGAAGAACGGCGTGACCATCTTAAAGTTCATCTCGGCCACGTAAAAGATGGACAGACCGAATAACAGATTGAGGAACATCTTGTCCTTGAGCATATCAATGTCCAGCAAATCGGCAAAACGTCGAAAGAAGCCCGGCTTCTTGGCCTTCTTGCGCGCCTCCTCGTCAATGGCGGCTGCTGCCTCCGCTTGCTTATCCAGTTCCGTGGGCTTCATTTTGATGAAGCTATCCCGATGGCCGCCGAGGACAATGCTGCCCGTGGCGGTGCCCACGCGTCGCAGTTCGCGATCGTTCTGCTCGAACTCATCGTCGCCGGTGTTGAGATGCACCTGAAGGATCGAGCCGGTGAAGTCCATGTAGGAGAGGTTCGAGGTGACCGAGGCCTTGCGGCAGCGCAGCTGCGTGGCATTAATCTCCGCCTGCGACGGATATCCGCCCGATTCCCCAACACCGCCCGATCCGTGGGCAGCGGACTGTACCCCGGCCAGGGACATAATCCGGGGAAATGTTGGCCTCTTCGGCAGTCCAAGACGAGAGCCGTTCATCGTGTTCATGGCCATCTCGGAATAGTTCTTGCGCATCTGATGCTTGGGCGGATGATGTTTGTGGAACAGCAGAGTGTTCATCTCGGGCAGGGCGTCCTCCTCGTTGCCATCCTCCTTGATCACCTTGAATTCGGGCGGTCCGGCCGCAGTTGCGCCTGCGCCACCTGCTCCGCCCACCGTCAGCTGGGGCTGCGGGGTGGGCAGGGCCGAGATGCACATCAGCTCCTCGTCGTCGAACTCCTCCTTCATGTGCCACTTCACCGGCTGTAGCAGCACCGATCCGACCGTGGCATTGAGGGCCACGCCCGCCAGCAGCAGCACCGCCCCACGGAAGTCATACGCCTCCAGCAGGATCCTAACCAGTTGCGGCATGATCAGCATACCCATGGCCGTCCCGGCCATCGATAATCCCACCGCCTGGCCGCGCTTGTGCTTAAAGTAGTGATTCAGGGCCACAAAGGCCGCGGAGGTGGACAGGCCCACGCCGATGCCATTGATTACCGAATAGGTGCTCAGGATGTGGGCCATGCTGGTCGCTGGCGAGGTCAACGCCAGTCCCAGGCCGCATAGCAGGGAGCCGGCGATGGCCACCTTGCGGTAGGAGAACTCCTTTAGCAGCGGTCCCACGAACAGGCCCGAAAAATTCATGCAGACGTCCAGCGCACTGATGATCACCGCTGCGCCAGTCGTGCCCACGTTGAGATCCTTGAGAGTGTCGCCGAAGAGTAGACCAAACGATGGCTCAATGGATCGGGTAGCAAGCTGTAAAAGAGATCAGGAGGTCAGTAGGCTACAACAAGATGAAGAACAATATAAAATCTAGAAATTACCAGGGCTCGTATATGGGGCTCAACCCCCCCCTATGTTCCCAACGGAAACAAACCTTAAAAAGCTTAAAGAGTTTTTTTTTTGTTTCTCTTGTAATTCTGCTTAAGGAAAATGCGAAGCTCTCTCAGAGAGCAGCTAAAAGAATACTCTCGTTCGCTACTGAGTTTATAAGTTATATGCTTTTTGCTGTTGTTGCTTTGCTTGTGCATGGCAGGCAATGCGTGGAAGAGAACAAGATAGAGATAGAAACCCGAGCGGACTCAAAGGAGGATTTAAAAGGAAAATGGGAAACTCAGTGAAAGGTTCTTAAGATCCCTTTTGGGATCCCCTTGTTATCTCCGCTTTAATAATTTAAATATAAATATAAAAAATAAACCCTCACTTAAAGTGTTTGAATATTGATAGCTCGTGATTTTAACAATTTATTCAAGTGAAACGGTGACTCTCACTTAATAATTTGTTTCCAGTTTAAATGATCTTTTAATAGATTTAGCCTGGCAGCAGATTTTCAAAAGGGAGGCCACACAATCATCAAAGTTTGATTATCAAAACTAATCATAAGACTTGAATAATTTTTGTCAAAGTGAATAAGTGACCCACTTTCTAGCTTGTGGTATATCGTTAAATAACTTTAGATATATTTAACGTGATGCTAAAAGCTAAATAGAGGGACCGCACAACGTTCAATTATAAAAGCTCAATAGATAATACAAATAATCATTATACAAGGAAAGTGATAGTTAGTGACATTGATAAGTAAATCAATTATTGACCATCACTTTTTATTGGTTATCGGTATAAATCATATTTTAATAGATCTTTACCGATGGGCAATATAGGGAAAATGGTCACACAATTATCAATCAAGTTCAATCCATAAAAACTAATTCAAAGTGCTTTAAGAATGATATATGATATAAGTTAATCCGGTTACCCGGCACCTTGTCTGGGGCCTCATATATAAATTGTATTTTAATAAATTTGTATATGTGATCTTTAGACACAGTGACGGGCAAAATCAGCAACAAGAGAATAATGTGACCTTATCTTCAAATCAAATTGTGCTTAGAGATGTGATATTTAGTAATTTTAATTATCGGAGAGAGACCACACAATCATCAAAAAGAAGCTATTCAAAACTATTAATCGGAGATTCAAAATAATTATAACAAATCATAGAAAAAATATATATTTTCTTATTTCTAGTAATAGGGGATTGGGGAAATGGGATTATTTAAATTAAAGAAAGCGGCAAGGTAACATTAAACCACATTCTATTTGGATCCTGTTGCTGTAGATTGATTAGGATTAGTTTAGATTTAGTTACCCTCTTCTTGTGATCTGCCATAACTCAATCGTGCCTCGATTGCTGAACATTTCGTTCGTCGATTCATAAATTATACACTTGTTGTGCGGACATTGTATTACTTTTATTCCATTTTTGTTGGATTTGCTGTTTTTTTTTTTTTTTGCTTTATGTGGGCCAATTTGTTCGCGGCTAATCTGCCGTTCAGAGGCCGCGTGATTTATCGGCGGAGGCGAACAAGAGAAAGAGAGCGAGAGAGAGAGAGCGAGATAGAGAAAGAGAGACAGCAATCATTATCAGCGACACATTTGGGAACAGTGGGCATTCTTTTGGGAAAGGGAATATATTCGTACTCGGGGGGAAAATATGGCGTCGTCACCACATATGGATAACCTTATCGGTTATCAGAGGGAACTCGGCGGAACACCCTTCATGATCCATCCATCCATCCATCCATCCAACCCCCTATCGATGCACTCCAGATGGGCAGACCGGAGAGCCTTATCGGTTGTGTAATGCCCACTACTGACCATCATCTCGACTACGTCAGGTCTTATCATCAAGGCAGGGACTCGAAAACTAACTGACTGACTGACTGACTGACCGACTGACTAGCATTCTCCCCTCCTTCATTCATGATGATCAGTTTGATTGATGGTTTTTTTTTTCGCCCCCATTTCTTTTGTGCGATTTGGGGCCTTGTGGAAACCACCAGCACCAACTACATTCATAAATATAACAGCTGTCATGACTCGAAATCGAATCCAATTTGTATTCGCCGAGTGGATAATGGTGATTCGGTATTAGATGTTGGCCACCGATTGAAATTCAGTTGGCTAAAAAGGTCAACTAACTGATTTCAGCAAATATCGGAGGAAAATACGCGCTGTAAATCTTGTAAAATATTCATTTAGGTAATTACTGATTTGCCAGATTCTTGATTATGACTAAGGAAATTGTAGGGTAATATCTTTAAAAGCAGAAAAACTCTGGTGTAATTAATAATTGTTTAGAGATAGAGGAAACAGAAATCTAATAACGAACGTTTACTTTATTTGCTTGTGCATGGCAGGCAAAGCGTGACTGGCAAACTGAGTGAAAGGTTCTTAGGATCCCATTTGTAATAGGATCCACTGTAATAAAAATTTAAAAAATAAACCTTCACCATATTTAATTTCCTTCATTTCTGTTTAATTTTCTAAATTTATTTCTGTGAATTTATTAAGAAGTTGCCGTCACAGTTCTCAGTTCTCAGCTGTCATTGATACTGCTCTCTGTTTATTTTATTTATTTTTATTATTATTTTTTTGTATGACTCCATGGCTCTTCAAAAGATGTACACATACCGAGTTTTTCATTGAAATTGCCCAACATGTGTACATACATATGTCTACACGATTGATGATGGGCTTCTTAAAGTGTTTTATTTGTTTGTGATTATTGATTGGGCTTTAACTTTAACGCTTATTGATTTTCGAATTCCCCAAACTGTACGCACACACATATGTATATATACTATATATATGTTTATGGGGCGTTTCATTCAAAGTCTTAATTGCCTGATAATTGAATTATCAGAACTCATAATTGAAACTAGGAAAAGGCATTCGAAAGAAGCAAGCGCCAGCCAGCCAGCCAAACACGCGCTCACTAAGTGGCCCCAAGTAAATATTGCTAAAATAGTTCAATCGTCGGTCTCCGGCTTTGTGGATGAAGTCGTCGTGGTCGTCGTGGTTTGTCGTCAATGTCATCGATATTTGTTTTGGTTGCGGCCAGGGGCAGGGGCAGCGGTCAATAATTGGCTATATAATTGAGTTTAAATTGCAGCCACACTTTGATTTTGTGGCCGCTCAAGTTATTATCGCTGATTGACCCAAAGATATATAAGCCAAGTTTCAATCGATCTTAATCTTATTCCAGAAAGAGAGCGAGTTGGATAATAAAACAATTGCCAGCTCTATTATTTCTTTATCTCTCAAATTATGGGTTCTGATTTTACCAGTTTTATCTTTATGATCAAATCTATCTATACCCTCCCTTTATGGCCTCCTAATTTGATAAGAGGGTTTCTGAAAAACATCAAATATTATTGTACTTATTGTACATATTCCTCTCTCATCTGTCTCAATACACTTCGTTACTTGAAATCAATCTAATTTGTTTATAGATATTTCAATCAATCTTCTCAGGCTTTTTATGCAAATCGATTTTCTACAGCTTGAATTGAATACCTAATTAATTGTTTTAATTAGACATTGAATTTCTATGAGTTCAGGTTACTTGTCTTGTTGGGGCAAACTGTTTTATTTATTAAACAGGCCCCCCACATAAAAGCGCCCACAGTAATTGTGTAAGAAACATATCAGGAATTGTGGAAAAGATATGGAATATAACCAGCAATTAAAATGCTTCATTCTAGTAGCAGTTTCTCCATTAAATACGGAAATATCAATCAAGGAAAACTAATGCCAGCCGCCGCTGCCGTTTTGTTTTCCTTTGCAATTTGCACATTTCTATTTTTCGGTGGAGGAGGGAGAGGTCGTTGTAATGCGTAAATAAATTTGATTGTGTAGCAATTGTTTATTATAACACACTGCAAATGGAATTATATATATAAAAGTATGTAATACATATATGTGTTTGCTTATTTTCTGTTCGTTTTTAGCGAAAAACAGCAAAGGCAAACATTAGCCGATAGCAACCTGGTTTGGAATTGATTTCGGATTTGGTATTAGGCTTAGGGGGACAGGGAACGACCGACGGACTGCTCCAAATCACATCTCACCACCTTATTGATTGTTGTGGCAGCAGCCGCACAGCGCACGCTGTGCTTCTCAGATGCGAAATTTGCACAATTAGCCGCTAACTTATTTTTAAACATTTCTCGTGCAATATTTTCGAATCTAATTTACAAGTGTGGTTCGGGAGGGGGAGAAATGGACGCCTGGCTGCGTGAAATTAACGTGACACCCGAGTGTTCGCCAACTAATGTCTGTTTATACATATATATATATGCCCGATGTCGGTGCTGTTTCTATATACCTCACTTATGGGCAATATTACTTAACAATCCGCTGTCTCACCCTTTCACGAGGCGAACACGTTGTCATCGTCGTTGTAGTTTCAATTTGAAGGGTTTATGGATTGGCAACAGCTCTGTTTTTGTTTTTTTTTTTTTCTTATTTCGTCTAACAAAGCAAGTACTTTACCTGGTGATTTATCGTCATACTTTACAGATATTTCCTAGCTTTTCTCTCTCACCACCATCTCTTACACAACACAAGACCACGTCACTCTTAAATTATATTTCCGAATCGGAAGCGAATGTCGCTTAATGCATATATTTCACCCTAGACCTTGCGCAATATGACTATTTCATTTGTTTATTAACAAAGTTCCAGTTATTCGTACACTTTTCAAGGTCTGGCTTATCGGTTTCTACATATTGCACAATTCAGAGTTTTCTCTATTTATTTTTAGCTTTTTGTTGCTTGTTTCCAGTAAATGTAAGTTGTTATTATTATTACATTTGGAGTTTTATTTGGATTCCAGTAAAATGGCAACACGCTCAAGTTGTTAACTTTAGGCTCGGGGGAAATTCCAGTTATTCGGGTCTGAGCGTAGAATTTCTTGAATATATTGTTGTAAGATTTTGTATATATTCCATTTAAACTTGTTTTTATACATTTTATATAGGAGGTATGTATATGTATATGGCAAAGCGATTAAGGTATAGGGTAGACTTTTGCCAATATATTGTTAAGATATCTTGTTCTTGTTAAGCAGTCATCAGTATCCGCTGATGATTAAGTGTTAAAAGAGTTAACTATTATACAATTTTGGTTCGTTTTCTTGTCTTACTGTTAAACTTTATCGGATAGATAAAGTTTCTGCTAGGATAATTTCGTTTTCTTTTTCGTTAATGTAGAGCTAACATTAACAGTGAAGTTAATGCATTAATTTTACATTGGATGTGACGTATAGTTATCTTGCTCGCACTTAGGTTGCTGTTAATCCTCCAATGCAGTATCATAACCCCATTAACTCTGTTAATATTTATCGTTCAGATAAATTACAGGCCCCAACCGCATTATCTGTTCTTTAGGTTTTTCGTTTAGATAGCAACCTAAGATCTTAATTAGTGAAACGAGAAAGTGTCCCTTAACGTCAGTTAATTTCTTAACTCTATTTGCAACCATGTGACCAACAGGGAACCTGTATCTAAATAAATTCCCGATTTATCTACGATTTTGAAGGGGTCTTTGAAGTTTTTAAAGTGCTATTGTCGCTGCTCTTACAAGTTCTTATTTCGCAATGTGTCACCGGGTCTCGGGATACGAAAGTTTCCACTGTCTCTCTATCTTTCCCGAAAGATATTGGAACGACAGGGCATTTGGTAGACACTTGGCGGCGCGTGTGTGTTACTCTGTTTTTCTATTATATTTTTGAATTCACTTTTGGCGTGTTATCAAATCTCAAGTCCAAAGTTCATGACGTCTCTGCGCGCCTTCCTGCGTGCGAGCGTCGATGGATATATAACCCATATTGTGCCATCATTTGTCGCCCTCATGGAGAGACGATGACGTCGTTGGGGCTGAACCGACCACACGGACGTCACTTGTCAACTTGGTGGTGTGGTGTCGGGAAACCACCGTCCTTCCACAGTTGGTGTCGTCGTGTCGCCTACCCCGGCATGCCGCTCTTGACCGCCATCGTAAATCAAGCCCATTTTTTTTTCCTTTTCCTATCGATTTCCCATTAAGTTTTGCGTGGCATTCTTTAGGCTCACTCCCCGCCAACCAAGTTGATATTTCATCATATTTCCTGGGTTCCGTGCCTTGTCCTTCACCACTTGAACTTTTTTTTTATATATAGTATATTATATTTAAAATGGTATCTTCTTGTCCTCTGTCCGTCCATTGTTTTATTCTTTTTTTTTTTTGTTAGCCTGATAAGGAGAAGTGAATTGTTAAGCCCGTCGGTGCTTATTTCCGGGTCTCAGTGCCTTCGTGGTAATTGGCCACAGAAGTTAGTAGCTCATTTATATGTACGATGTGGAGAATCGGCCAATTACTGCTAATCGTGCAGAGAAATTGTAAAAATTGCTGTAATTGGTGGGGGTTAATACTAATAATGAATTTATTTTCGGCATTACCTAGAGCAAGTTTCAAATTTGTTCACAATTTTATATAATTGAATATAGTCGCCGGTAATGGGTTTCGAAGCGTGTAAAGGGTTGAGAGAATCCATTATTTTCTTGATTGATTTCACATTTAATAATTGGTAATTGCTTTCAATTAATTTAAGGTCGATTTTCTTCTTATTACGACTTATTTTCAGTGGTTGATAATAGGTAGATGTAATGATTATAAAATATTAACTGCAGAGTTATTGAAAAAAAGGTTACTAGCACTCAGTTCAATGCATTTTGCTCAGTTTCAGTTACCTTTGCCTGTGCACCCTTGACTTGATTTCAAATCAATTTACATAATTTACGTTTTTTTTTACTTATAACTTTTACGAGAGTGCCTTCAACTTGGGTAATATTCTCTTCTCGCTGAATTTATTAATTTGTTGTAATTAAGCCAGAAGAAGAGAGACTGCATTTTCACTCAGAGAGATTCAGTTGGCGAATTAAAATGTTCGAATTGAAATTGAATTGTTGCCTGTTGCCGGGCACTCGCGGCAATTGAAGCAATTAACTGTGAAGTACATTTCACTGCCACCGCACCGAACTCGACTCGGCGGAGTCAACTCAGCTCGGCACGGGGGTCTGCCAAACATTTCAATTAAAACAAAACAAAAAAAACCAAAAACAACACGACTGTGGCAACAACAAATTGAAAGAAATAAATAAAAACAAACAAGAAACAAACTGAAAACGAGACAATAACAAAAAGTTGACTCGCGACATTGCCATTAAAAACAAAAGCCGTCGCAAAGCTGAGCTCGAAATTCAATTGAACTGAACCGAAGCCAAACCGAACTCAGCTACAGTGGAAACTCGCTAAATATTCCCCAAAAAAGATATAGAGCTTGAAGATAAGAAAACTCTAGATACATTTTCACTTCGAACTATACTTCTTTAAAGCAATTTTTAAACTTTAAACCAAAGTTTTTAGAAGAGCTTTCTTAGAAGATTTGATATCTCTTGAGCTAAAATAAATGTTATTTAAACTTTTTAAAAGAAGAAAGAAAAGATATATAGTATATTAAGTATAGGGTATCTCTTTAAAGGTATATTTTAAACTTCCAGAGTTTTTTTTTTGAATTGTTTTCTTGGGAGATTTAAAATCTCTTGAGTTAAAATATTAACTTATCAACTTTTTTAAAAGAATTTAGAGAATTTTTGTTGGGAGATTTATTGCTGGTGGGGGAATCTCCACTGTTTAATGGGCTACAAAGCGATAAAGCGAAGCGGATGGGGGCGGTGGAACGGAGGCGGTAACCCATAATACTGGGGTTGCTGGAACCAAATTGTGGTGTTGATGCTTTGGTGGCTGCCTGCACATGATCGCAATCATGTGATTTAACCGACCAACCAACCGATCGACCGATAGACTCTGCAGATGCAGATATACAGATACACAGATGCACAGATACATAGATACACAGCTACACAGATACACAGATTCAGATACAGTTACAATTACTGGAGCAGCTGTTCGCTGTAAGTGGGAAACAAGTTTTCGCTTTTCTCGAGGAAGCTGCTGGCTGCAACTTGCCACAGAGTCACGTGATCGGTCAGCTGCTGGCCTTTGTTGTCGCCAAAAACCTGATTCCGGGCAGCATCGTCACATGTGTGCAGTTTACTATTGACATTGATTGGGGACCGACCCGTTGTTAAGGCTGTTACGGCTTGCTTTTGCTCTTGGGGGCCTTTATTCAATTTGATTCGTTGTTGTTTTTTTTTAAATTTTTTTGCCAGTCTTTTTGTCTTTCTCTTTTCTTATATTGGGGGGGTTTTTTTTTTGTCTTGATCACGTGACCAATGCAAAAATAAATTGGGAAGAGAAGAAAGTTTGTCCGTTGTCAATTGTAAATTCCTAGCGGCGAAAACGTTTATCGAGGTATTAATTTCAGAGAGCAATCGATAGATCGATCGATCCGATCGAAAGGGAAATTGGCCTCTCTCTCAATTAGCGAATATCCGAAATTAGATTCAATGTTAAATTTGTTAAATTTATAAAACCCAAAAATGTATAAATACATTTACAAAAAGTATTCGAAAAAGGAATTTATACTTGTGTTACTTTGGTGGCATATCATTTATAATTCATATAAAATGGAATATATTTTTAAAAATATACTTAAAAGTAAATAGATTTTACATTTACTAGGCTTGTATTAACTTTTCTGATGATCATAATGGGGTATATCCATCATAAAATCAATAGTTACCTTATTAACTATTACTTCTGTTTACCTCTCATCTTGTTTTTGTTTAAATTCAACAACGAATAATAGAATATTCCCCCATACCGATCAAAACATGTGCATATAGTATAGTTTAAGTATAATCGGCTGATCTGCAGACTGCTGTTTGTTGCCAACTCGGTCAATAAATCGACTAAATCGCCACTTAGTTTATGGGGAGGTAAAGAAAAAACAAAAAAAAAAAAGTGTCTGGCGCGTGGGTTGACCATTAGCACCCACTAATAACAATAATGCCAGCGACCGAGACCGAGATCGGGTTCGAGATCTCTGGATCTCGTGCGACCACGGCTGCACAATGTGCCTTTTATATGGGAATATCTATAGGGGTCTGTGGCTGCTCCGCTGCTCGCTTTTAGCAGTTGTTAAAATTTAATTAACAACACTTTAGTAGTGCTTCGATGCCGCACACTTTGGTATCCATTCCCTGTGATGGATCGATCGATCTATCTCAGGGATCGTTTGGTATTAGCATTCACTTGTGAATGCTCATTGTGCAGCTTCTTTGTGCTAAGCGAAATTTAGTGAACTGAAGTGTGTTTGCACAGTTTATGGCGTTCGCATCTTGTTTGATATAATATTGTATATATACATAGTATATGTATCTAGTATATGTATGTGTGCCATATTGGCCAGTGTTACTGTGTGCGCTCTATTTTAATTCTATTTATTGTTTTTCTCGCGCCTGGTACTCGGAATTTGTCAAAGAAATTAGCTCTCATTTGCGAAAACAGCAAAGAAAACAAACGTCACAATTAACAAGAAAAAAAAAAACCCCCCAGATGGGGACGGGGGAGGCGAAATTAAGTGAGAATTTGTGCAATTTTCGGATACGGTTTTAGCATTGGCATTGAAATTAATCACACAGTGTAGCAGCTGTTGAATAATTACTATTTTTGGAAGTAAATTACTGAAATTACTGGCGATTATTATTGGCCACCCCACAAAGTATGTATAGACAGAAATGAATCAACTATTTAGAGGTCCTTGTGAAAGCCATAATAAAATGAAACCTATATGCATATATCCTTATAGAAATGACTGGACAATCAATTTTTTATAATGGACGACCTTCCCCGTCGCTTAAAGATGGCGATTTCCCCCAAACTGTCACAATTCCAAAGCCCCGTCTGATTTGAGAGGCGACGACGTTTTCGCTAACTTATCTAAACAAAAAAAAAAGAAGAAAAACACAATTCGGAAATGTTCTAATTGGCTTTCGAAGTGCGACGACACTAATGCCACTTCACATACATATAGCTTATATATATATATATTATATATATATATTGTATAAGTATGGGTATGTGCGAACATGCCCAGATATAGATTGCCGACTTGAGTGAGGCACCCCGCCGGATACTTTTATGACGTAGTGACGAGCGAGCATGCGTTGCTCGAATGCTAAACTAAGCAGAGGTGATTACACCCCAAAAACAAAAAAAAATGAATTATTTAATATATATATACATATAATATATATACAGATCGCGGGGACTCGAACTCGAACTCGAACCCGAACTCTCGGCATCGTCGTGGCTCTCACGCCCGCCTTACATGCTCCGCTAATCAAAATCCGTGTATTCTAATTATCAATTAAGGCAATGTGCTAAATTTTAAGCCTAATTGCCTGCCTGTTTGGCTGGCTGGCTTCAGAGTTGCTGATTCCATCAGAGTGGGGCTTTACGGTTGCGGCAACATCTTGAGACCCCCAAAAGCCAAGTGTTAATCGCACCCGTTAATGATAACAGAAACAGAAACCGAAATCGTAGCAAAAAAAAAAAAAAAACAGAAACTGAAATAGAAAATCGATGACGACTTCACTTTGTATATTTTATTTATTTACTTGTTTTGCTCTTTTGCTTTTTGTGTTTGGCAATAAAAAAAAAAGAAAAGTACCCTTTAAACAATTCCATAAGAAACTACTTAATATAAAGAGAGAGAGGGAGAGAGTTAAATAATATTTGATAACAAGACCTGGACTGCAATATGTATTTTTTCATCGTTTCTAATCTTGAACTTTATACAATCATTTGTCAACTGCGTTTTGAAATTAGATTCTGTTGCAAAATACCTTTCTAATATTAGGTTTTAATGGGTACTTGAACTATTATTTAAAACCTTTAGTGTTGCGTCGTATGAATAACACCTAACCCCAACAAGCACGTGATTGGTGTCGTAAGTGTCACTTGAGTGAGAGAGAGATGTAATTGTTACTATGTTTCTTTTACTACAGATTACTACAGAGAGTAAGGGCAATGTATAGGAGAAATACATGTTTTTTTTTAAATATATAATATACATATTTAAGCTGGAATAGATGATATACCCCTTGTGCCAGGTATTTCAGAAGCCACCGAAAGAGAGTTGCAACAAAAGTGACAACATTAACTTGGTTTTCATTATTGCGCTGACACTGAACACACAGAAGCACCAGATACTTATATTTGTATGTATATATATCTATATAATTTATAGGTAAACAGAGAAAAGAAATCGGCAAATAGAAAAGAAGAGAAAAACAGATGGGAGAATATATAAAAACCAAGACCAAGTCGCGACGACGACAACACAGATTCGTCGTGTGTTCAAAGTCAGTGGGGGCCAAAGTCCAGAGAACACCGCGATTCTGGCCGAAAGAAATCTTTGATTTGTGTTCTTCAATTGCTTTTGCAAATTTCATCATCATTGGACAACGAAACAAGCTACCCCAAGCCAGTGCCCCCCTTAGTTATCACGAAATAAATCTAAACCTCCATTTATAGTTACCATACATATTTATTTATTTATTTCGCTTTATTTACTTTAACTATCATCAAGCTCCTCCACTGTTCCAACTTTTATCTAACTGCAATGCAAACAATTTCAATATTTAACTATATATTATTTTTATTTAAACAGAGCCACAAGCACTGATTAATTGCGGCTATAGCCCCACCTGATAAGTGACTTATAAATACCCTAATATATGTAAATGCATTGGTTAAGTGTCATAAAAAGTCTTCTAATGATTATCCATATCCAATCGACATCCACATTGTTCCGGCTAAATGCAGCAATTATTCCGATGAGCTCAAATCCCGATGTATATAGAAATGAGTCGATAACCTCGAGTCGAATCCAATTTTGCATTATATATACATACGTATATATATTCTATATTATACATTTTGTGTCTGTGCATATATCTCCATAGTTTTATCTGCTCGTCACGTGCTTTTTTGCAAGTTTTATATTTATTTTTTCTTAGTTGAATTTCAAATTGGATTGCGCCGATATTTGACTATATAGCCGTCGCAGGTTGGTCTTTATCTTGGCCTCGGCGCCTTCCAGACACACAGACGACGATACTGTTCAATTTTTTTTCCTTTGCTTTCTGATAAGGTCTTTAAACATATGTATATTTTTTTTACAAAAATTGTGTGTGTTTTTGGCGATATATCTTCATTCCTTTGGTATGGAATTTAATGTTTTGTTTGATTTCGTTTTTATTTGTTCCTTTTAAATTGCAAAATAAATCATATTTAGCTTGATTTCCAATTTTTATATATTTAACCCAATCAATATTAAATCTACTGATTCAATACATTGTTTACATAAAGATAACGACAGCTGTTTATATAAATTATTTGATTTATATTATGTACCTTTTGCCTGTAGCTTTAGCTTATTGTTTACTGCGTTTTAATATATTTTCTACTGGGAATCATTTAATTCCATCTTGATTCCTTTTTATCGCATTGGTATTCAGGCTGGTTACTAATTTTGCTCAATCTACATTTCGTAAATTTGTCACTGTTATTCGCTTTAGCTTTTATATATGTACTTAGCACATAAGTATGAGTGTTTCCGGCCAAAGATTGCATTTGAAATCAAAAACAATATTCTTCAGGCAACACATGGCAACAGGAGCACCAGCGCCAGCAGGAGCAGTGCCTCCTCTATTATGGGAACTAATAAGACCTGAGACTCATGCTGTTTACCAGCTTCAGCGATTTATGGTGCAAGCATTTTCGTTATTTGGCGTTCGTATGGTGTTGTATAAGGTTCAAGTGCTAATTTGCCTCGTAAATGATTTAAAAGCGATTAAAACGGTCGGTCAAAGATAATGTCAGACCGGCGGAACGAAAACAAACAAGAGTTGTTGCGATTGCGATTAGTTATTAGTTCTAGTTCGAATTTAACCTAAAAGCAAGCAAGTAACTAACTAACACATAATCGAATGATTGGCATTATCAGCCTGCTACCATCTAACCCCAATGATGATGATGATAATAGATGATAATAGATTTTGTTTTCGCCTCGCACCTTGTATTCTATTGTGAATCAATTAAATTATACGAGTACCTTAAAGTACTTTAGATTTCCGAGCCGAAGACAGAGAGAGAGTCGCCTCCAGGCTGGGCGTGTGGCCAAGCGAGTGGGTCATCCATATCTTATCTATCTTGTTTCCATGGGATATATTTCCATGACCAGGCAGGACAGTGTTAATCGACTGATTAAAATTGGTGTGTGTGTGTTCATTAGTAGACTTCACTTTGAAATTGGAGTCAAAGTGAGTTGTGCCCTGCCTTGGGAATTCCCCATTTGTGTAGCAAGTGTAATCGCTGCTTATTTATACATGTCTCTGTCGGAAGACCAAATACAAAAGGCACACACACACTCGATTTGTTTTGCAAACGGCGCATTATTGGTGGGTTGGGTTCGGCCTTTCATCTAGTGTTTTGTTCTTATTGCAAAAAAGCGAGGGGGTTGGGTGTGCTGTGCTTGTCCATGGGTCGACCGATAAATATCCAAGGGAGAGACACTATGATGGATCGAAGGAACGAACTCAGTTTGTATGCGCTCAAAAGATACTTATCTAATTAATTGCAGACAGAGTCATTGGATATCGGTTGCCTACATTAATTCGGGTTTTCTTGTTTGCAAACTAGACTAAGGATTTAAGAAGAAAATTGCATCCGTTTCTGTATAATTTCTCTTGAGAATAGTAACATGAAATATACACAAATATACACGCTTACACAGAAATCGAATTCAGCGAAAAACCAACACTTGGAGAAACATGAGAGCATTTCTGGTGCAGCGCGTATCTAAAATATCTCCATTGCAAGTACATTTCCCTTAGTGTTCAATATCAACTTATCGAGCTGCCCTCAAATATCCGTGTCACAACACATTCACATCATGCAATCATGCTGCCACCCATTTGCCCCGTTCTTTTTTAGCTTTAATTGTTGCCTTGAGAGTCCGGGGCAACTCGATGATATAAGCATCTCTATATAATGCCCACAATTCACATTGTCTCCACTCTGTGTACGCATTATCATTGTCAGGCCAGAGCCTGGAACCATCTGGGGGGCTGTCAATTTTCAAGATCTTCTGCTTGGCTACACACAAATTAGCATGTCTAATTGCATATCGTCGCGACTCATTTACCGAGAGTAGGTTCGGGTTGCCCCCTGCTCATTGCTGATATGGAAAGATGTGGAAAGGTATGGTCATTTAAAAAGCTATTACATAATTGCCACGATCTGAATTTGTGACATTCACACTGGCTACGATGCGTCATGGCAGCAGATACTGGACTTTGGTCAGGGGCTCCCTCATTTTCCAACTATTTTAACGTAATCTTTTAAGATTAAATGATCGATTTCTGTTATATAATTTGTACTAAGCAAGTTTTCTGTGTTTTCCCTCAATATGTGCAAGTACTTTTGCTGATGAACCAAAGGAGGACGACACTTGGACAAATACCATGGTTCTTTTCCGATATTGGAAATGTATGAAATGATATTAAATCATATAAACTACTTTTACTAATCATTTTTCTTCCTAATAGATGTACTACAATGGGGGAAAAACCCAAACAGGATATTAAATTAATAATGATATCAAATTATTGTTCAATGATGTGCAAGCACACGGTGAGTGTTTTGTTCCAAAACGTCCATTAAAACATATTCACCCTCTATATATAAGTACATAATATATGCAATGTCAACTGATTTCGGGCCTTCTTTTATGTCGCCTCGCCTTGTTTGCAACAGTAACAACAAAAGGGGGCATGAAAAACAAAATAAATTTAAAAAACAAACAAAAAAAAAAAACTAAAGAAAAACAATGTAGGCATATACAGAAACTGAGAGCCAACTACAAAAACTGAATAAAAACCAAAAACAAAAACCGAGAGAAAAAACCACTGGTGAGACGCATTTGTTGAGATCACGCGGCGGGTGCGTGACAGCCTCTATATAGGAGATCGGATCGGAGAACCGAAACCGTGGCCTTGAGCGAGGTCTCCTTTTTTTTCTCCCCTCGAAGTTTGGAGCAGCTGTTACTGCCCTGACTGACTGTGCCTGCCTGCCCTGCCTGTTTGTCTGCATCCAGAAGAGTTTGGCAATCGGCGAGGGTGCAGCCCAGATACAGATGCAGATACAAGCACAGATGCAGATACAAACACAGATGCAGATACAGGACAAGTGGCAGTCAGGTAGAAACCCAGGGCTTGCCAGTCTTTTCCAATTTGATTTTTTTTTCTTTTTGTATGATTTGGTATAAGATTTTTGCAATGCAAGCATAAACCTGATAGAAAGGCAATAGGTCTGTCTTTATTATTAAATATATTTTTGTTTGTTTTGAAAAGAAAATATGATTATTTGCTGCTTTCAAATATATTAAAAAAGAAGAGTGAAATTTAACTCTACACAATTAGCTAGCCGTTTAAATATTCATAAATATTGTTAGCCTCCTTTCGATGATCTTAAGTCTCGGCTCATTAAATATTTTAGCAGATACTCAATCATTTTTTTTGTGGCCTACAATATTTGACGTATTTATTAGGTAGTTCATGGTGTGCGGAGGGGCGGTCCCAATAACACAATCCTTTGTTTTCTAGCTGTGTTGGCCATTAAGGGATTTATTATTGATTAGGTTGGCCCCGAAATATGCCGCCCCAGCAATAAGCACAGATATTACAGATATAATACCCATAAATTGGACGGGGGGTGGTGGTGGTGGTGATGGGGGGCGGGCGTGTAAACATGTGAAACTGCGTATTGAATATCGTCATATTTCATATTGAATCTTATCGTTTTAGCCAACTAACTACTTTTGCCTGCCATATAACTGGGGAATGGGCTAATGGGGTATTGGGCAAATGGTTGTGGTGGCACTAACCTATCCTAAGCGCAAACCCTGCATGTGAGGCAGCAAACTTGGGCGTGTGGGACGCCGCAAGCTTAAGCTTAATTAATCGGAATGCAAATGCTTGGAATGTGCACAATATTTAGGGGTATTTTCTTGGAGGGGGAGGGGGGCATCTGTACGGTACTTACGTTAACCAAACTAACGCCGAAGCAGGCCACCCAGCCCCATCCGCCATCGGGTGCCACTTTTCTGGGCTGTTTGCTGGCCATTTCCTCTGCTGCTGCTGTTGCTGTTGCTGTTGCTGCTGCTGCGCTGCTCCTCCTCCTCCGCTGCCGCCGCTCTTTGTTGTGTGCTCTCCTCCTTCTCCTCCTCCTTCTATGCTTGCGTCTTTTCCTGGACTAACTGACTGCTTGCTTGCTGCGTTGCTGCTTTTGTCTAGCTGCCTTTGGTTTTTGCTGTTTTCTCGGGCTCTTTCTCTATATATACATATGTATATATATATATATTATACGAGGTGTGTAGTATATATAGAATTATGGATATTTTTTACGTTGTGGCTCTTTCGATTTTTGTTATTATCTTTTTTAGATTTGCGCTTTTTTTTATTGCTGTTGTTTTATTTGATATTTGTCTTCCGTCTAATTAGGGTTTAACTTGCAGCACTTGTAAAAAAAAATTTGGGGGAAAAAAATACCGTATTGCTTTTCATTGAAATGTCTCTTGTTATTTTTTTAATCAGGTTTTATCACGTTCCATTTGATTTGCTGTAAATTTTGGTGGGTTTGTTGTGTTTTATTAGGCGTGTGTTTTTGTAAGGCACTTGCTGGAGTTGATTTGTATTTTGCTTTGCTTTATGGTTCCCTCTTTTTGGCCCTTTGTTTTGGACAGCAGCGCGTTTTATTACTTTTTATTTCCAGCTGTTTTCGGACTTGTTCTTTTTCACGTTCACTACAGTTGTTCTCCCTTTTTGTTCAACCGATAGGGGGGAGGGGGAGTGGGGGTGGTGTGTGTTGTTACTTTTTTTTTTTTTTTTTTGAGCGTCGCTCTCAGCGGACTCTTGCCGTTTGGTAGCGTGGTCGCCGCGCACAGCGCTATTTATTACAAAAGAGGGGGCGGCAGGCGCTCACTGTCTCCGTCTCCGCCTGCGTCTCGGTCACTGTCTGCGCTCCCTTTCCTGTCTCCTTCTCTATCGCCCTGTCCGTCTCGCTCGCTCGCTCTCTTCGCGTCTCTTCCTCGGTTCTTCGCTTCGATGAGCTACGCGCGGCTGTTCAATCGATACTGACTGCTCTGCCGACGGCTGTCCCGTCGCTGCTCTGCCTCTGCTGCCGCTGCCTTGCCGTCGCACGGTGGGGCAAAAAGTGGCCTGACCAATGTCATGCTGTGTTTTGATATATTTTGGAATGTCCGACCCCTCATTTATTTATTTGTATTTGATATTTCCCCAAATATCAGAAGTTTTTTAAAAAATGTGTATGATATGGGTTTAATACAAAAAAATATGGATGCTGGTTTCAGCTCAATAAATCCTTTGATTTTTCGCAAATTGTAATAAAAAAATATCAGAGCTTTGATATTTGACTGCAATTGGATTCCCGCTAAGCCAGTTAGAGCAAAAGGGTATTTTGTAAGGAATAAATAAATCCACAATAAAATATCGTTGCCAAGCAGTCCCAATTAAATTTGTATTCTATTTACACTTTGCAATACTACGGACAGTCATTCAAGTGGACATTGCATTCAGATCAGTCGGCTTCATCTGCCAAGTCGATAAAGACGTATTTTACCCTTTTAATTATTTTAAATATTGTGCGGCTAAGTTTCCCTGTCGATTTGCATTAGTATTCATTGTTGCAAAATGTTTTTAAAAATATGTGCAGTATCACACGTAAGTGAATACAATTCCCGAAACACTTTCCTCTATTCCAGTTTAAGTTAGATCGCATTCTTTGTACCCATCCCACTGTTCGTACGTTCGATTTGTTGCCTGCGTCCCCAAAGGCAATGAAGAGAGCGCCAGAGAGTCGCTCCGCGGGCAGTGAGAGTACCGCCTGGCCGTACGTTTGTTGTGTTTCAAGATCGCGTTCTAATGCCTTGTGCGAGGGCGAGCGAGAGAGGGAGAACTGGCTTGCACTTCGCTTGCCAAAATCCACAAACAACAACGCAACGCGCCTGCCTGCCTTCTTTGTTTACATTCGTTCTTTGTCTGATGTTTTGTTGTTGCGCTGCATTTGGAAAGTCATGCTGCAATGTGTACCTGTCCCCCTTTAGCACCCCATCCATCCTGCAGGCTCTTTATACTTCTATTTGTCTCCTCTCTATACATTGTCCGCTTTGACTCAGTTGCAGTTGCGCAAATGCTCTCGATCTCGCTCTCTTTACCTACCTCTCTTCTACGCTAACTTATTGAGCCGTTCTGCAAGCTTGTATGTGTGCGTGTGTAAAAGAGCGCGGCCAAGTGCGATCGGCGTTGCCAGACGTTTCTTTTATTTGTTTTCTTTCATATTATTGCGGATTTTAATAGTCCGACAGACCATCTGATTAATCAGCTGTTTCCGCTTACTTACAGTGATCACTCGCAAGCATAAGCCAAATGGTCTTAAAGCTGCATACATATGTATGTAGATAACTGCACAATTCCGAACAATAGCATTTATCCAAGGCTGGTGCACAAAACTGAAAAGACGCACGGAATTTTCCTCCCACAAATGAAGTAATAATCCGAGTGTGCATTCATCACTGCTCAGACCGAGAATTTTGGCGCCCAATCCATTCTGTGACATCGAACTCCCCGTCGCCCCTACTTTACCAAACTAATTGGCCATGCAAAGCCCTTTTAATTGCCACACGAATTCAATGGAGTGCCGATGGTTGCGATGACTTACAATTGAGCAACTGAAAATGGAAAATTAACATTGAAAATGAAAATGTCCCCGCAAACAGTGCGCAAGCCCCCCTCATGTTTCTTATTTCTATTCATGTCTCAGTGGTGCCAATAAATTCGGCGGGAAAATAGCCAGACTTAAGACCCAAGGCTTTTTATTAATTTGTAACTTATTTCACTTATTTATTTATAATAGGTACATCCGGATTAACTTTAATATTATTAATTTAAAGTTAATTTTAATCTTGAATTTTTCTAAACGTTTCTTAATGTTAATTTTTAGCATTCTTTTAAAATTCTTAATACAAAAATACATATAAGGCCAAAATCTGTGTAGCAAGTAACCAAAGGAAATGTCCAAAGTGGCAACACTGTCTTCAAGCTTAACAAAGAATCGATAAATGTTTGACTCGTTGCAATGAAGGCGAATAGGGGAAAGAGATGGCACACACATAACACGCGTGGGGTCTTGCATGTGAGCATTTCAAGCTGCCGCATGCCTCTACTGATTTCATCCCCTGCTTCCTTTACATTCCATGTTATGCAATGTTGTTGCCACAATTTTTGTGGCACAAACAGCTACATATGTTCAACAAAACATGTAGTGTCAATAGTTATGCAGGTACAGCTGTGATGCCTTCTCTTCGTCTTCAGTTTCTCAAAATCACCTCTTATTTTGTCAAGCCAAAAAAAAACTTTATTGGGAGTCCGAGTCCCTGTTAATGTTAGCTTTCTGACGAGGTAGAAACCCTTATTTCCTATATAAATATTTAGATTTTAATGCTCCCAATGAAAGTATTCGGCTTGAGATATAAATATTTTCCCTCTTATCTTTTAGCTAGAAATAAAAAATAAAATAGCTAAAAGTGCAGCACCGCTTCAATCTGTTTGTCTTCCGTCTGCCTGTCCTATTCTTGCCATCTTCCTGTTGTAACTTGTTGCTTAGTCGGTGACGCCACACACTCGCACCCTTCTCTCGCAGGCGCTGCCTTTGTGCGTGAATGAGTGTGTCCGTGTAGGTGCTTTCTTTTTATGTGTGTAGCTTCCATTTTCGTCCTTTGTGTCAGGATGATGAAGGTAGGGGGGAGAAAGTGGGAAAGTAACTGCCCATAATCCTTGATTTACGCATATGCTGATATTATAGGTGCGGTCACCATAATGGCACTCATACACCCACCATTTTTCCCAGAGTCCTTCCAAAAAATCGACTCAAAGCCCATACATACATACCGAAGTAACCGAATATATGAAATTAATCCTTAAAGTTTGCAAATGATAAGCCTTCTAGGAAGCTAACAAAAAAAATTCAATTGATTTAAAAGCCATGATTATTTTCGTTGAGTTTTTATCCTGGCTCTTTTACATTCAATGTTATCGCCTAATGACCGATGAAAAAAATCTTCTGTCGAAATTAAAAACTGTGCAGAATAAACACAAAAAAATAAGCTTGAAAATCAAAGGAGTGCATTCATGTTTCCATGTTGTCATTGGAATGGATTGTTTGCCGACATCCCAGGTTTACATAGGGGACAGAGTCGTAAATAAAGCTTCCTTACAGAACGAATGCTGTACACCCTTTTTGCCACAAATTGATTTTTAAATATATTACATTTTAGTTAATTACAATTACCAAAGATTTTTCCATTAGAATTAATTTTCTCTTGTAGAATTTGATATTATAAAATATTGAATCCGAGCCAGAGCTTCGTTTAATTAATTTTTAAATTGATTGATGATTTATTCTCATTAGAGAAAATGTTTAGAAATGTTTAGAGAATGTTTTCGCCCATTAGAAAATGTTCAATTAAGGTTGCAACTTAACGACTTTCGAATGCTTTATTTTCGTAGGCGAACCCGGAAATATCTGTCTCGCCGACTTGTTTAGTGTTGTGTGTTGCCCATCAACAGTTGGCCCCCATAAATTGCAGTGTATGGCAATTTGGGTAAGAAAAACTAAACTAAAAAACTAAATACTGTATGGGGATGGGTTTTTCCTGTTCATGTGTCCGTCAATGACGTAGTTTTTGTGCTCTTTTTACACGCAGTAGTCATGGCCACCGGGTATATTGTCTTTTTGCAAAGCGAAAGCCAAAAAGCTGGACATCTCTGCGGGAACTCACATAGAGCTGTTCATATTTTGGGGAATTTAATTAAGGGCACACGCGTACGCATTTCGAAAGAGAGTGTGTGGGTGTGCTCCTTTGTGCCCCAAGAAGCCTTTTTATTTGTGAGCTAGACTTTAAATTAATTTAAAACTTTTAGAAATCTAATACTCACTATGAGGAATCCTTCTTATGCAACCAAGCACTTTCCCCTCACATCAGAGATCCGGCAACAGTTTGCCTTAATTACAATTATATTTTTATTGCTAGTAAAGAATATTTGGAGTTATTGTTAAGAATTATTAGTTGGTAAAAATTCGACTTAACAGGTATATAATATTTTAAACGCACTGCACTAGCATTTTTGTTTATTTTGCTCTTGTAGCCTTCAGTGGCATTCAGTTCGCCGATGTTGACAGTGGCAACAAATACGAGTGGCAACAAAATTCAACAATGGTCGCATCCAGAATTGCCTTAAGGGGGTACTATTATTATAAAAAAAAGATTCTTTTTTTGACAGAAGCTCGAATTACCGCAAGCTAGAGTTTCTCGCTTAATTAATGTCAAGTTTAATGTAATCATAAGAGAAAATACATGTCATTTCATAAAATTCCTGATTTTTGGTTCGTAGCTACCCATATTATTATATTACATATTTCAATTGTGAATAAAACAACAGCTCATTAATTTAAATATTTCTTTAATTGGTAATTAATATTTTGTTGTGAAATTTTAAGTCAAATTTTTGTTATAACTTCAATTATTAAAAACCAAGTTCGAGTTGGGAGAGCTTCCTGTTAAAGGGGTTTTATGGAGATATCGAAAAGGGGCTTTTATCTTTATACTAATACTACGTTCCTGGCTTCTTTCCTTACTGGTTTTTGGCGCATATTGTATTTCCCGGCATACACATATTGTACATATACTTGTATACTTGCATACTTGTTCCCCTCACCGTCTATTTGATAAGAGATAAAGCTCTACAGGCTGATGTTTTTGGTGCATTGAACCGAATATCTCGCCCCGAATCTGTTGTTACATTTTTTTCGCGCTTGTAACTTTCCGCTCGACGCGTTACATTTCATCAGTATTTCGATGTCCAGTTATCGATGGAAACTGGTTTTGACGCCTAATTTTTTTTTGCATTGATAACAGTTTTCAATGCAACACAAAAAAAAACAAAACAACCTTTATAAAAACAAAGGCAAAGCAACCAAGTCTAGCTCTTATCAAGAAAATAAAAAGAAAAATAGTAGGGGACGCTCGGAAACTTCCGTGACATTTTCCTATTAAAGTGAATTAATAAAAATAAATACCAAGTTCTCTTAAAATAACAAAGCAAGAGAATATTTTCTACAGCGTGTTTGATTGATTAAAACCCCTCCCTGAACTTGACTCGATTCTTTCCGCTTCCATTTGCCGTGTCATTGATCGCTTATTGATGATCAACGCCTTGCTCGTGATATTCACGTGCTCGCCAGCTTCTCTTCCCAGCCAGCTCTCGCTTTCTTCCGCTCGGCGGCGTCACAAGATTCTTGTTAGATTTCGAACTTTGGATGGACAAACACATTTTGATTAGACTTTATTGCTGCAACACCAGAGATGAGATCATATGTCTGAATATATGGAAATAACTGATCAGTAAGCAAGTAGCATTCGTTTGCCGCAACATGAAACTATATCTATGAAACTTTGTCTAGTTTTTAAATTAAATTAGATTTAAAAGAACTAGTTTTATTACGAGAAGAGTTCTAAAATTTGGCCAAAGAAAGCCATTCCTTTGCCTGCAAAAGGCTGCACTTTTTCAATTTTCACAATTTTCTTATATCTAAAATTATTATTATTATATTATATTATATTTTTCCTTTGATTTAAAAATAACCCAAACTGCATTCCCATTTGCAGGCTTCACTTTTGCCCTTAAATAGGATTCCTTAAAGAGGATATTCAGGATGGACGTCAGAAGGCCTCGGTGGCGCAGTTGGCAGCGCGTAAGTCTCATAATCTTAAGGTCGTGAGTTCGAGCCTCACCCGGGGCAGGTAACTTTTTTCTACTACCCTATATCCAAGTTCAAAATGTGTATATTTTACAATAGATATTTTTTTTTTTAATTTAAAGACCTTTATTCTGCAGTCACAATATTCTAGCCACAATGTGTATTCAATAGAACATGTCATGTGGTCAGAGAGCAATCGGATAAAACTATAATGTATTCATCAGATAGTTTGTTTACTCACTCCGTGATATATTCATATTACCCTACGTCTTCTTTGTAGTTCCGATTTTTAATTTAATCGAATATATCTTTATTTATTTGTATTTAATCATTTACATAGTTTCGACACAGAAATTACGCCGGAAAATTGTAGCATCTTCTGGGCATATGTATTTAAACGCTTTTTCCAAGATGTATAGCATATTTTAGGGTTGTGACATTGTTCTTGATAAGCCAAAAAGAAAGAAAGAAAATATATATATATATAAAAGTGTAAAACAAACAACAATCAATGAATATATACATAGATACCAATCGTGTTTAGCCAGATTTTGTAGGATCCATTTTATATTTGATAAATTGTCTTACAAGATCTGCTAAATACGAACAGGTTTGATTCTACAAAATTAAAATTATTTAAAGTGCTACATAGTGTTAGATTATAACATAATATATATATTATATACATAGTAAATTATATTCGAAAGCTCCAACAACAAAATAAAAAATTTAACAAAACGCGATCAAAAAAAGCAAAAAGACAGCCAGGAAGCTAACAACTTTCATCATCAGTATCCACCATCTTGTAGCTAGTTACCGTTAGATTTTCGATATACGAGTATGTATCGATATTTTCTATCATCTTTACCTTGACACATTACTTAGCGAAGCTCTACTGTGCCCAGCGACGACTTTATAACATCCTCCACAAATTGAATCGCACATGGGGGGCTTATCATTGGAGCTGGAGGCAGGTCTCCTGCCTAGTGCCTAGGTCCGTCGATTATATGGCCATGTCATGATCCTCGTCATTGGGGCCAAGAAATAAACTGCTGTTTGCCTCTCTGCCGCTTTATTTATGGGTCGACACACCCACCTTGGTCTTTGTACCCGAGCAAAAATTCAAAATTAAAAAGAAAAAAAAAAAAACAAATACCAAATGGCAAATAAAATGTTTTTGCTCTTATCGGTGAATTGTAAACGACAGAAACGAGCCAGAATTCGGACCACTCCAGATGATGATTGGGGGACTAAAGGTCTCCCGCCAGTCCAGATCGTATTCCGACCATAATTGGTATAGTTAAGGTTTTACGGATAATATATACACATATCAGCTTCTTACGATAATGAGCTTAAGGTTCGGGAACTAGAAAATAACATTCATGAATTTCCGAAATTATTTTTATACCACTTGCAGCTGATAATTCGCCAGAGCCAAATGTCAAGCTCAAGCTCAAGCCATGACAAAGCCAAACCCCAAATCTCGGCAGTTTTGAATTAAAACAAGAAACCGACTTTCTAAACATTTAATGATATATCATGTATTTCTAGGGTAATTTATTCATCAGGTAGCAAGCTTTTTCTATAATTATTAATTATTCTATGTGCATAGATTTCTATAAGTATTAAATAATAATTAAGTCGCTCTCCTCTCATTTCACCAGCTGCTCTGAACTGGCCTGGGCCCCACCGAAGCCCGAACCCTGAAATCAATCAAATGGAAGTTCCCCAGACTTCCAGATAATTCCCGCACTATCGAAGATGGTACCTCACGCCAACACCGACCGCGCGTAATCCTCGATCGGCGTCATGCGCGTCACGGGTCCCGACAGCCTTGGAACTTTAATGCCCACCGGTGGAGGTATGACGTTACGACACCCTACACCCTGAGCTTGGCCAGCTTGAAAGTTCTCGTTCCTTGTTCCTACGTTGACGGCCTGTCAACATCACGCCGAGGGCTTATATTTGAGCGCCGGGGTTCCTGCCGCCTGTCACTTGCCGGCCAACTATGCGCATTTCCTCCTGTAGGAGACATCTCAGACAAGACGCACAGTGGGCTAATGTCGATAAGAAATAGTAGCACAATAATATTATTTTATAACACAAACATGAAATATGATTTTGTTAGAGTTTCTAAGATTATAAAAATATACTATGATGCGTTTCTTCTGGCACGTTATTGGACATAAATTTGTAATGGCACTTATTATTAGTATTATTAGGTAACAAGCTAACTTCACTTTTAATTAAGCGGTTATCTTTTTGGCCTATTGATAACATTCTCAGCGGCAATTGATTGCAAACTCTTCAAGCTAAAATCAATAGAAATTTTTTAAAACAACACAGTCAAACAATAAGTATTCTATTTA
>JAEIIG010033482.1:0-40251 GCA_018904695.1 Drosophila parvula | reverse complement strand
GGGGTTTCCCTGCATGTGCCTTATTTTTAATAATATTTTCTATTAACAACTGAGTTTTTAGTCTATAGTGCGTTCGCAGGTCCAATTCTCTCGATGACACACAATGTTTAAGGTGTGTATAATTGAGTTCAGCGGGTTCTGGATTTTCCGCGTTAAAAATGATTTCAGCAAAAATGTCATCCAACAGGTCGTTGTAGTTCTCATGAACGATGCGCTCAGACTCCTCTTTCCAACGCCTACCGGGCACCGACTGGCGGATGAGCTTTCGTATTATGGCCTGGGCCTCGTACCAGGACGTCGTCTGTGGTCTTTCGCTTTCGCTATCCGACGAGAACAGATACAGGTCGTTGTCGATTAGGCGATCGATAAGGTCGCTGGTCAAGGTACTGGCCACGTCATACGGCTCAAGTTCCTGCCACACCCTTTCGAAGACCACATCCTGCAATATGTACTGAACAATCAGAATTTGTTCGTGCTGCCGGCGCAATGCATCCATATCCGTACAAAACATGTCGCGTAGCATTATCATCAAAGGAATATAGATGAGAGGATTCTGGATCAGATTAAAGGTTTCCAGCCAGCGCTGTATATCCATGTCAATTTGCTTGGCCATTTCGGTGACTGTCTCGGCGGCATCCATTTCGGCGAATCTCTCCACATCTTCCGTCAGAATGTGGCTAACATAATTATCTGTGACTTTTTTGCTTATCCTAACCGAATGCTGGAATATATCCTCGTACAAGTTCCGAAGGACATTCTCCTTCTGTCTCAATCCCGCCTCAACAGCCTCCCGGTGCCAGCGCTCCTTCTGCGCCAGCAAGCTGATGAAGTGTAGGTTCCGCTGCTCCTGCAACCTCACTGTTTCATCGGAAAGGAACTGCATCAGGGAACCAATCGAAGTGCCCACGTAGCTGCTAATCAAGTTTTCCATGTCGTCATTCTTTTGATCGTTTAATATAGACTGAGCTTTTGTGTAAGAAATCTCCATCGTTTTTAGGAAGCTCGGGCGCTTACGTGGCTCATCGGAACTCTGGGTAGTCCGGATAAAGGATAAAGGATGATAAAGGTCCCGTAATTTCAAATGATATTCAAATAGTGTTGTTTTTCGTTCATCTTGATGAAGATGATTAAACTTCATCTTGAGGCACTTGGGCTTTTCAATATCGACTTCACCGAGACGTCTTAGGTGATTTAGACCTATGTAAATTTCTTGCAGATGCTCCTCTTTGCAAAGGTTCTTCTCAGTTTCTTTAATCAGTGACTTGCTCTCGGCCAACGGGTTGCGTTTCTTGAAGGAACACTTAAGACTTGAAATGTTTACTTGCTTCTCCAGGTCATCGATTCGCCTGTCGAAGGCACACTGGCCGGTTTTTGAGTTGAAGTGGCGACGAACTGGATCCACTCCGTATCTCATGTGCGGCCCGTAGAACTCGGAGTCCGGCTCTCCCAGGGCATTCGAGGGCGCTTCCTTCTTCCATTTCGTTTGCACTTTGTTTTTCAGGTGACGCATGGCGCGCTGGAACTCGAGTTCATTTTTGCGCAATGCTTCCCTGCGCCTTTTCTCAATGCACTCACAGGCCTGCTCGGTTCGTGTCCTGAAGGTGGCATGCATCTCCCTTTCCCGCTTGTCAAACATCCTGATTACGATCTCGAGTCGCCTCATCTGGCAATCTTGGATGTTCTCCTCCCGCTGCATCCAGTCCTCCCACTCGAAGGCCTCAAACACGTTCTTGTACTTTTCCATGTTTAGCTTCTTGTCCTGGAGTCTGAGCCTTTTTTGGTTGATTTGCATAGCCTCGTAGAAGGCCCACCGCTTGCGGGAACGCTCCAGCATCTCGACCTCATACAGTCCCGGTGGCTCATCGCCAGGCAACACTGAGGGCAGGGTGAACAGTTCTCGGGGAGTACCTTCTAAGCCCCAAGCTTCTGGCTTGGGCAGATACGCCAAGGTCTGCGCCGAGGACTCCCTGCGGATTGGCGATATTATAAGCTTAGTTTATGGGAATTTCTATTAATCCAATCACAGGAATTTTCAGCAGAAGTACCTTTACCTATATAGCGTCTGGGTGATTTGATCCTTTAAGGGAACAGGGTCACATTGGTTCTTCAGCTCCTTGACAATCGGCCTTGAAGGCTCCAAAACCAGAACTTGTTCGGTTACATTGGTGTTCCTTTTTGTAAGAAACTTATGACCAGGGGCTTTAAACTGACATTCGCTGTCGGTTCGAGGAAGTTTTCCCGGCGGATTATACTCCCCTGCGAGAATTAGAGAAATATATGTATTAAAAATGAATATATTTTAATATCCACTTCGTTAACCCACCAGCAGACAATCGCGGATCCGTTGGGGATGTTATGATCAAACATGATGCCAGGTCTGTCTTCTCGGGATTTACAGTACTTTTAACCGAAGGCGGTGGTTTCCCTAAGATTTTCGTTGATTTCTTTTCCGAAACAGATGTTCGCGTCTTCAGAATAAATTTCAAAAGTCGCTCCTTTCGATCTTCCTTGGCGGAAGTCCTCTTAAGGTTCTCGCATTCCTTATATTGTGGCATTTCAGTTGCAATATGTTGAAATTCGTTGAAAATTTGTCACTGGTTTGAAAATATGTTTTCGGCCTACTTCATTGCCAGTTAAAATAAATCTGTCTGATTTTTGTGATTTATTAATTAATATTTTGGCACAGCCTAATGGTTATTTTGGTATCCATCATGATTGTCATTTTCTGGTTGGCGGCGGCAGGGGTTCGTTTTTTATTAAAAACATGACCCTAATGGTTTTAGCTCATCAATATCAATTTGAGTCGTTGAAATGGTCAACGTTTAACCAACAATACCCTGAAATCTCGGAGCAATGTATACAAATGACCTTAAATGGGTTGTATCTTCCCTTTTCGAATCCACCAGCCGCTGCCCGTTAATCATTTATTATCCGACATGTCTGTGATTATTTAGCTTTTTGTCTTGGCACGGCGGCCATTTTTCATCTTTCTTTCGAGCTTTAAATTTTTTAAGTCATTGAAGATGTTTCTTGTGAACTCCCCGGACTCGTGCAACTAATTTGGTGTAATAATTTATGAGTAAAGTTTACTCCGCTCCGTTTTAGGGGGTTGGGAAAATGCTTTTCGATAAGAAGTGTTTTTGACGATTAAGCGCAACACTTGAGCAAGTTGTGGGGCGCAAATTGTTGTTTTTCAGTCCCAGCTCGAGGGTTTTAAACATTAAGAGTTCTTTTGTGGGCAATTTAATGCCGTTCTTGTTGTTGTTGTTGGCCAAAGTTTTCGCACAAAGCCAACACAGAACAAAAGGCGGGAGCGGTTTTTCGGGGACGAGCTTGAAAACTTGACCCATTTTGACAGCTTCACAGATTGCCAACTTTTAATTGGCATCAATTTTTATCAACTCCGGAAGAAGCACTTCTCAACGGCCCGATTGAGGACTCATGTTCGTGCTTAGCAGGCACATTAATTATCGCCCAAAGGTCCCACCCCATCTTCCCTTCCCACCCCTACCTACACTTTCCCATTAATTACCTTTGCTAAGCATTTTGCCCATTTATCAGACTCGACTCGACGCGGCGCTCATCGTCCCGATGGCTCCTGGTTCCTGGCCTGGCATCAGGTATGGCAACGGGTTCACAGCGCCTTCCTGTTGCCTGCGTGACCCCATCAAAAGTAATGATGCTAATTAGGACAACAACGTTTTTTGTCGAATGTTTAAACCGATTAGAGCGAGCGCCAAAATCTACCCTATGCAATCCTATAGGTATTTTGTTACAATGTTAAAAAGCTTGGCGAAAATCCTAACAATCGTAAGAGCTTCGTTGCCGTTATTTTCGGTAATTAATCGTACAACTAAATACATATTCCAAGACAAAGTCTTTCTAATTTCATATAATAATAAATAGTTAAGGGTTTTATATGTATTTAAACATAAACTGCCAATAGGGGTTTTTTTTAGAATTCCTTCCACCTTATGGCATGCTTGAAGCCACTGTGGGAATACCGCGGAAATTGTATTTGTACTATTTCTTACAATTTTATTTATGTTGTTAGTAAGGGCTTTGATTACAATAATGATATAGAAAACTTATTCAGTATTGAATTCATACAAATTAGTGATACTAAACCGAAAATAAATAAGGTCTCTTAAAAACTAGTTTCTAGATATGACACTGCCACAGTTCGATGCCGAAAACCAATCGATGTTATCGGTATTTCCCCCAGCTCTAGGCTACCAAAACTTGTGGTTTGATTTTACGATAGCAACTGTAATATTTTTAATGCGTTTTTACAAAGTGTACCTCGCTTGCTAGCTTTGGTTGTTGGGCAAACAATTAAGTTTGTTGTATTTACCGACAGCTCGTTTTCTGTGTGCAGTTAGTCAGTGTTCAGCACTTGCGAGAGCAACAGCACGATGTCTGAGGTGGAACTGAAAGATTTGCTAACCAACTGGGGATTCGGCCATATTTTTCCCCTTCTAATGGGTAAATATATGCTTATTAGTTTATTATTTTATTTATTTATATATTATTAAGTTAACATTTAATTAATTTTGTTTTAAATTCATTTGATTTAAGCAAAAGAAAACTAGTTTTGTGGTTGCGTCGTTCTCTTTCAGTTTCTTTTTAGCTTTCTTGCTGAATCACTCCCTCTTTGGCTCTCTCTACTTGCGCTCTGGCAGTACTCTTACTGTTCTTTACTGCCTTTTGTTCCTTTTGCATACACACACTTTTTTTGAGACTGTAAGAACTGTACAATTTTTTGCAGTAAATATCTGATGATATCTAACGATATGATGATAATTACAAATTAATTAATCGATTTATTATCGAGTTTTTTTTATAAGTTTGTTTATTTAATTTTTCAGCTGAGTCTATTACCTTGAGAAGATTGCGATTCTTAACCGAAATCGACCTGACATATCTTTTTAGACATTTGAAATTGGGTGAAAAAATTGAATTTCGATTTCATTTACTAGAATGGAAACGCAAAGAAGTAAGAAAGCCAGTTCCTTGCTATATTCAATATTCAATTTGATTATTTTGAAAATATTTAGGGCTACAATAACCTGGATAAGAGTACCGTCCAACTCGAAAAAGATTTAGATGAAAATTATTTTGAGCCCGCACAGCCCAGTACGTCCTCGTCAACTTCAAACCATTCTTGGATAATCCAAAATGCGAATCATTTTGTAAGTTTTTAACCTATTAACTGTATTACTGTACTGTCGTTTGTTAAGTTATTAGTTTTGTTTCTAATTTATATTTTAATATTTTAGGACCTGCATCTTACGCTGCGTGACCATCCAGCTGGCGACTATGTCAAACGAATTCTTAACGAAAAAAGTAGCATGAATGATACATCGAGGAAAATTTTAATTGAAGCTATTGTTTCATTTATGGTTAAGAATAAGGTGAAGCCTGGCAAAGCTGATTTCGATCGAATTTCCAAGGATATAGAAAGAGAATTTAAAGACGACAAGGTACTTTTTTTGTACTTGATATATTGTTTATATTTTATATTTATCACTTACTGGCTTTTAGAAAATCTATTATAATTGCGTTGGACTACGGCCTAGCGGAAGACTCTATGACAAATATTACAACACACTAAAAAAGCTCAAGAAATACGGAGAAGTATTCGATTCTTCTTCGTCGTCTAAGGTTGCGGACAGCACTGATGATAAAGTTTCAAACGAAAAAGGTAAATAGCTTAAATAAGTATCTAATTAAATAATTATGAACATTTTTGGAAAATACTATTCAGCTACTCAGGCTCAGGAATGGCTCAAATTTAATACTGAACCTTGGTCTGAGGTCGAGGAAAAATGGCGTCTGTGCTATAAATTGCGAAGAGAGGATATTATTAACACGGATGGTCGCAAATTCTCAATTTCCTGGTTTTTAGGCCACTGGAGTTTATTTTCACATTTTCTGGGACATCTGTTGGTAAGCGTTACTTGATATAGGAGAAAATATTCATTATACTCATATTTACAAATTTCTATTAGGTGGAAATAGACTTTATGATTTTATATCCCGAATGCCCAACTTTACTGTGTAAATGGGAAACGTTTAGAGAGAAAATTACGCCCATATTGAATACAAAATTAACAGACTCCATTAATCTTAGTTACTTGGAGGAAATAAATGCCAACGCTGAAGGTTTGTCAAAAGAATACAAGTTAAACTTTGTCATAAATATATATATTTTTCGTAAATAGGTTCCGATCAAACTTTGACAATGTTACTTCATGTCCTGCTACTGTCAATGCGAAAATCAAATGTCAAGTCTACAGTGAAGGACTCCCAAAGTTCATTTATGATCCAATCGGTTTCATACGCTAAGGCCGAACAACAATTAGAATTGCTAAAGACTACACTGTACAACAGAGGCGAGACCCTGAAACCCATTATTGTTGCTATTGGTGGGAATTACGATTGCACCAAGTTCTATGTGCACTTCGACGACAACAAATATTCAGCGCCTGATTTCCTCACTGCCTTCGATATTAGCTTTAAGATTTTTCACGTTTTAAATCTTAAATATCCTTTCGAAAGTTTTGATTTTTGGATGTTTATTCAGAAATATTTTTATGGCATTCATTTGGAGCAAGACAAGGTATCGCCAAATATTTTATGTTTAATTAGTGACTTAAGGTAAGCATTTGGATTTCTCTTAATGAAATAGGTGCTCTTAATAAAGCAATAAGGAATAGTTGGTAATATATAGTTATATTTGTATAAAGTAATTGCAATAAACTGAAAACTTAATCATATAATGAAAACATATACTTAAGATTTACTATAGTAAATATAATGAAATGTAAAATATAATGAAATAATAAAACTTACGATTTTTTTGGGTTTTCTTATGCATTAATTAAGTTTTGTTAGGTTACCAATCTTTCGAAATCCTTAAATTAGTTCTCTCAGCTTTGTATTTGCTTTTTTTTCGGAAGGCGGAGGAGCTTTTCTATTTTCATTTTCGAAATAATGCGTATTTATGAGTAAACAATGAAATTATATTTACTTTTGCTTTGTCAATATTTGCATGCAATTAATTTCCCAAGCTCCGGAAGAGCCCAGCCAGCATAACCATGACGAGCGGTGAAAAATCAAAACCAAACGAAGCGTGGAGCGAGGGCAAAGTGCCGTAACGTGTGCAGGGGAGCCGCACTTTCCCGGATCCGGATCGGAAAAAACCTTCCCCCTCCACCCAGCCGCAGCCAGCAGCAGCAGCATCTCCGTGCTCCAAGTTTTTGGGGGTTGGGTTCGGGGTCCGGGTCTGGGTCTGGGTCCCGGGTCTGCCGCAATTTACTTTAAAAGTATTGCTAACGAAGGAATCGAAGACGAGTGGCTTGGTCTTTGTTGCCACTGTTATTATTGTATCTGACGCTGATGATGGGCGATGATAACGAGATGCTCCGCCAAAGTTTGCCAAGTTCCTGGCATTTCCTTTTTGGCGCATCGCCTCGTATCCTTTGTGGCGGACGGGTTTCCAGGAAAGTTCCAGGCTAATGCCAGCCACATTTTGCCTTCCCTTAAAAACTTCGTTTGCATGCTTTCCGACTTTTTTAATTAAATCTTCGAGCAGAAGACAAATAGAATTGGCCAAAGTGCGGCCGAATATCGGGGGGAAAACGTCGGCAAAAGGCAGCTAACCAACCACCAAACAATCTCCGTCCCCCAAAAAATGGAGTCATTAAACTACATCCAACTCGTTTCGTTTAATGGTCTGGCCCTTTTAAATTTTCAGGCCTCGTCGAGAATAACAACATGAAAAGGGATCTCTCGCAGCCTTCGCTTGGCTTGATTTTATGTTATCAAAAATATTTTCAGACACTTAAATTAATTTATAGCTCAACGAACTGCCCCTAAAACAGCTAAATATCATTGTATTGCCCTTGGGTGTGGGTGAGTTTTATCAGGAGCGGAACAAAGGGTATTAAAAGTTGAATCAAACTCGTTCGGGGCCAAGCGAAAGATAATTCTATGCTTATTAAGACCCTACCTACAGCTTATTTATTAAAATTATCTTTTTTTTTATTTTTTGCATAATTTTTTAGAAGGGTCTAATAAGCTTTCAATTGTCATTCTTGACTTTTTCGGAATACAGCCCTGTTTAGGGCTAAATTAATGTTCTAAGCGCAAAAAATTGTAAATCAATATTTATTGTAATGTGCATTGCTTTTATATATGTGTGCCTGTTACATACATATGTATATGCTCTAAAGTTAAAGGATACTTCGATTTTGTAAGGCAGTTTGTTGTCAAAGTAACATGGCTTTGAACTTTCCTTAAACTTTTGCTGAAAAGTTTTCTTGGTGGAAGTGAAGCAATTGTAATTATCTTCTGATAAAATAATCAGTGTATAATCTGGCACATTAACGGATCTTAATTTACTATATTAATCCAATCAGACCTTGAGTTAACTCAACGCTTTGATAAATCAGCAATTTAATTAAAAAAAAATGAGAGAAACAAAAAATGATACAATCATCTTCAAGAATCTTGATCATATTTTTGTATTATATACACCTGTGTCCATGTTATTCCTTTCAGGGTATAGAACTTTCGACCAAAGTTTAAACTTCCTTTTTTTCTATTCCCTTTTGTTGTGGTTTTCCTGGCATTTTCCCTTTTGTGTTGGGCCCTGCCTTTCGCGCTTATGTCGTAAAATTTATGACACGAAATGTTTTGGGTTTTGGCATTACTTTCGGACGGTTTATCTGCGGCCATGTAGCACTCAGCAAGGTAGGCGGCTCGTTAGGCGTGGCATGTGGTTTTTCCGGCCAGCCCATCCTTCCTGCCTTCCTCTCTTGTTGCTCCCGATATGGGACAAGCATAAAAAACAGCAACCATATTTATTTATACATATACAAATATACGTAAATATATATAAACATTTTTAGATTTATGCATAGAAATTTGCATTTTTTCGTATGCGGCTGCTGTTGTGAATTTGTGGAAGGGATTGCGTTGTACGGATTTCCATAGATTCTATGCAGGAGCGGGAGGCGGGGGCGGGTGGCGCCATTTATCAACTACTTCGCTTGGGAGGCAACTTTTCGGGGCCAAAACATAAAATTGCACTTATGCAGGACCGGCGAAGCAACCAATCTAACCATAACCAACCAGCCATAACCAAAGCCCAGCCAAGTGCAAGTGGGTTGCCATTCCCCCATAATCCCATTCCATTACATCGCCAATCCCCTTCGCAAGCCTTCACTGGAAAACTATTCTCGCATTCGGGGCGCACATCTTGAGTTTGTTGAATGCCCGGATCGGATCGCTGGGTGTCTGTGTCGGTGGTATCGGTATGTTTTTCAGCTGGATAGTGTAACTATGTATGTATATATGTATGTAGTTTTTAGCCACGTTTCCACGTTTCCCAACTCAGCTCCCATTCCCCCCGGATGGCTGGAAACCGCATAAATTGCTTTAGCACCAAAGGGATTTGTGTCGAAATCAGACCAAAACAGCCAGCCCAAAGACAAGGGGCCTTCACTCCGTTTATCCGGCGGGTTGTCTATAAGAAATAGGAAGTCTATATGGATTTATGATGGAGCACGGATATTTCCTCCCTAAGGCTTGCTTTAGTTCAGAGATGCTCAGCGTCTGCCGAAGTTCCACTTAATAATAGTAAATAAAGTATGGTTTGAATTTATTAAGTGCTTTGGTAAAATGTGGTAAAGGTGGAAGATGGACTTTCTGTGTACGTTTGAGTTATACATGCCTTGATGTAGGATATATATCAGATTAAAGCGGGCTTAAGAAATTCCTAATGCTTTTATAATCAAGAATATTATATTATATTATATTATATTATATTATATAAGATATTACACCAAATCAGACTTATATTATTTGAAATAATAAAATGAGTAACGCTAATACCTTTGAATGATGTAGATATAATATATTAGATCAATAAGGTTTCAAAAAATTACTCCAAAACATATTTCATATTTATATTTCAACCATTTGTAAATACTTTCTTTGGTGGCAGAAATATTTGAATTTTAAAACTATGATTTAGAAGCAATTTATCAATACACTTCTAATATTATAATAATAATTATTTGTAAATATATTTGCTATACTATAAACCATTAACAACATTATTTTCTTTGAGACTTAATCCTATTACAATCACAACTAAGATAGTGCCCAAAACATAAGCCTATTATTATTATTATTTAAACGCATTACCTTAACTCCGCTTATCGTGTTAACCTTTGAAGATGAACCTGAAGTGAAAACATAAGCATTCCCTTTAATTTGCCAACTCATCCAAGTTCATTAGAAATGTATGAGACCCCCAGTTAATGGCATCAACGAAAAAAGGGAATACACGCCAAAGTTTCGCCTTAATTTTAAGCATTTCTGTTGCTACTCCAGCCAGAAAGTTTTTCTACTTCAATGAGCGGGCGGCACCAGCACACATACATACATATGTGCAGCAGCACATATCCTGGCATATGTGTTTTCAGGACATATATACATATATACGTACATATGTATATATATAGAAGAACTTGTGGGCGTATATATGCGGCCATATAACGCTCTGGCAAATCAGCTTACAACTTAAATTGAGGCACTTTCGTTTAGCTTCACTTTGCATGGTCGCTCCTTTTGCCGAATATCCTTGAGTGGTTTTCGGAGGCCTTTCCGAAGGAGCAGGCGAAATACGGAATTACCGGGGAAGGGGGCGGGGCAGGGACTGCCCGCAGGATGCGGAGTTGAAAGGAAGCAAACAAACAGCCGTCGGTGGCACAATTTAGTTCCTAAGGGAAATGCTAAAGTTTTCCCCAGTTGTTGTTGCATTATTGCTTTTTTTTTTCTTTCCCTTTTTGGGTAGGGGAGAACTTTTCACTTGCTCTATTTACCAGGATATTCCTAGCACATATGTGTGTGTAAGTCTGTGTGTATAAGTATTAGAAATAAATCAAGGGATTTTTGGGATTTGGGCTTTTTTGTGCTTCGCTTCGTTACGTTTCGATTCGTTCATTGCTTTTCCTTTGCCGCCGCCTTCCATCGGTTTTTCGTGTGTGTGTGTGTTTTTCTCAGGTTTCTCCCAGCGGGGTATTAGTTTGGAAAATTGTTTAGTCCGCCGCAGGCCTAAGCAACAACTTGTTGTGGTTTTTGTTGTTTCCATTGGCAAGCTGCTGCGGTCGAAGCTGTTATACAAATACAATGCAATTACAGGCGCCTTCACGTTTCTGTCTAAGGAAAGTTATATATATTTTCACAATAAGCGGATAATTGTAGGTTCACAGAATTCCAAGCTGATTACTCATACTAAAAAGTTATAAGAAAATGTGTGTAAATATTTGTGTAGATTTTTGCAAGCTGTAATTGACTATATGACTCGAGGGGTATATTCTGCACTAATATATACAAAATATAAATATATGTTGAAGGTATGAAAATTAATTAAGAAAAGTTACATCTATTGAGAGGAAAAGTCCGATATGCTATATCGATAAAAGTGTCCCGCTTAATATAATATCGCAAATATCGTTAAGTTAGATATAACGATATTGAAAATATCGGGTTTATTGTTAAAATATCAAGCTTATCGATTATATCAAAATAAATATCAGAAAATGTTGTTTTATTTTTTTTTTTTCTTACGACTTTATTTTAAACTAACTATATATTTCTTCTATATATTTCTTCACATAAATTATATTTTTAAGCTTAATATAATTGTTCTTTGGCACATATCGATTAATTCTCTCATTCCTAGTATTATTTTATTAATGGAAATAACTTAGAAATAATCTTGATCTTACGGAGCAACGGTGCATTACACTAATTACTAGATTTGACCAGCACAAGGCACTGGCTGCCATTATCAATTCGATTCACTGAATGAATCCGATGTCGGTGCTTAGTGTTAATTAATGCAACATTCGCTGTGAGCTTTCCTTGTGGCTAATCAAGCGAATAGCAAACAAAACCGAACAGAGCTCGGAATGCTGTGCATTATTGATAATTTGGTGTGTGTCAAGCCATGTTTAATTAGCGAGTGTGGGGAATGTAATGATGGGACATGTATGTCTTTGATGTTTCGCCGGAGAGAGATGACTGTGGCAGTGCGGCTGGGAATGTCCTTTGGCAAATGTGGTTAATTAAATGTACTCGCATATTAGCTGGAGTATTCCAAGCATTTCCCTGGCATCTGTCGTCCCCCCATTGATGTTGCTCCTTGCGGTATTATCCGCTGTTAATGAACAGGAAAATTACTTTCACGATTCGAACAGCAAGCAAATGAGACAGTTCCAAGCAAAATATAATACATATATGGAAAACTTTATATGAAAATAAATGAAAAACAATTTTATTTCAATGAAAATAATGGCAGTGGACATTTCCGGTGCCTTCAAGTGGAAAATGCTCTGCAAAAGAGTTTAAATGGAAATTGGACAAATTTCACAATGGATTTTCGCATCCTCCCTTTCCCTCGTCCAATTATGATAACTTGCCCAGGGGGGCGTGGTCGCTGTACATGTGAAATTGAAAACTAATTCGTGGAAACATTTGGCCATGATGTTCCGTGGTTAGAGGGCGTGCAAATTAATTAGTTGGTAATTCAATCCGTGCCAGAACCAAAGCATTCGCTTGCACTGCCAACGAGGCGTATGCGTGATATTTGAATAAATGCATTACATGCTCCTTTGAATAAATATAAAGTTTCTCAAATATGACTGAATGTTATTGCAGTTTGAATATCAACAATGGAGGGAAGGAACAATGGCACTAGCCTTCAATATGTTTTTAATGAGGAGTTGCAGCCATTATTGCTGCTTTTGCTTTGAATAATAAAAGTCTCAAGGGAATTCAATGCTTCTTTAAAGGTTTTTAAGTAATTCCAAAGAATGGTTCAGTTTTTGTGAAATATTCGTAGCGAAATCCCTGATGAACTCAAAGGGCCTTCGGTGATATCTTTATTGGAATCCGCTTGTTATTTGAGTTTAACAAAAAAAAAGAAGAAAATGTTCTGATAAAGTCATATTGTTCGAGTTTACTTTACATATATTGGATCCGCGTTTGTGTTTGCTCGACATGGATATTAAAAACCCTCTCTCTCTCCCAGCGAGACAAAATCAAATTAAATGAGAATTTTCAGCTTTTGCCCCGTTTCCAATACCGACAGACAAAACGAAATGGAATAAATCAAATATGTCCATGGCCAGTCCATTTGGTCAGAGCCGCCAAATGCTGTTCAAATCAAACGGACTGTCGGCCAGCATTTGACATTTAATTAAATAAGAGCCGCAGTTGGTTCGTGGGACCATGGAGCAGGAGCAGGAGCAGGAGCAGAAACAGGATGGGTAAGTGCATAACTTTTCCACCTACATTTTCGAGCATGTTGCCCTTTTTTTTTTTGTTTATTTGCCCAACTTTTTTCATTTATTTGCCATGCTGGTCACAGCTGCGTGAGTGCGCACTTCCTTCGTAATATTTCCTTCTTTTTCTCCCTGGTTTTTCTCCCTGGCTGCTGCTGCTGCTTGTGCTTTGTGACAGCTCATAAAATGTGAGCGACACGCATTAAAAGTGTATGCCTCTAAGTAAAGAACAGAGGGAAGAGGGTGTGCGTTGGATTTGACACTGAAGAATGGCCTTTGGGGCACGGCTCCTGCTCCTGCTTTACTGTGACTCCATCTCCCATTGCTGCTCCAGCTCCTGTCCCTGCTCCTGCTCCTGCTCCTGGTACTGGTACCGGTACTGGAATGGGTGCTGCTGGCGGGGGCAATATTATGATGAGCTGGCAAAGAGCAATATGAAAATGAGGAAAAACATTGCACACTGGCGCCGCAGGCTGGCGAAAAAGGTCCTGGCCCCGTTAAGATATTTCTTAATAAGCAGAAAGCCTCGGCCTGAGAGTACACAGAGAATAATTGAGTATGAATTAAGAATTTGGCCTTGAACTGACATTTATAAATCGGCAGAAAGGTATCATTGAGAATATTTTGGAAGTTTTCTTTAATTCAAGTCTGAAATTAAACAAAAATTAGGTCAAGTTTAGTTTAGTCTTTAATGGGATATATATTATCCTTATTTTAGTTTCCTAATTTTATCAGGAATCAGCAAAATTTTCTGCCTGGTCTCTGCTAGCACATGAGCTGTAACAACGTTCGTGCAACTTCGGCAAAGGTCTTCTCGGGAAATTCAGGCACAATATCAGTGCTATTACATTGGCCTTTTGTAGCTAACTCTAGACGTTTTTAGAGCTTATAGACTTAGCTATTTTTCATGCCATATTACAGAACATTTTAGATATTTTTTTTCGCATCTCTAACCACATGTGACTGTAATAAAGCCAACCAGTTTTACATTAATGTAAAAGCATTTTAGGCTCAAAAAAAAATCTTTTTTATAAAAATTATATTCGTTAAGTTTAGTTTGCAGTTTTAGTTTCATCTTTCTCAGTGTATCAGACGCCTTAAGGCCGGGGGCTAATGCTGCCTATAAAAGCGGATTGAACGCACTAAATAGTCCAGGCATTTATTTAATTGAAATCTGTGCGAGAGCCCATTAAATGTTTGCTCATTTATCACAGGCCCAAGCCGGAATATTAAATTTGCTCGGGATTATCCAAATGTTTATGCATATTACAACAAGGAAATGTCCCTTAAGGCGGATGGATCGATCGTCAGGGAAAGCGAATGTGGGGTAAAACTTAAAGCATTTGAATGGACACGGCAGGACAGATGTTAAATTGAAGATGGTTTAACATAACAATTACCGGCAATTGTTTGAGTTAAACTGCATCCTTTTGCACATTTTCTGTATATTTTCCATTTAATTATAGGCCCCACAGCGGTCGGTATCCACTCATTCTGGCTTATCCTTCCATTTTTATCATTCGGACTTTATTTTATATTAATTATCGCGCTATTGAATGACGGGATTTTTGGTGTTTTATTTTATTCCACGTATATTTGTCGGTTTTTTTTCTCATTTTTGCTTTTATTTACCCATCCCGGCATGTCCTGGCAGCCATTTTGTGCGCAATTAAATTGCGTAAGCGTTTATTGCTCCCGGGAGTATATGGATTTTATTTGTGTATTATGCTTTCAACGTTTTTATTTTTAATTGGTTTCGTTGCTGTTGGATTTGTATTTGGTGTGTGTATGTTATTTTTATTTTATTTTTTATTTTCGGCCTCAGCATAATGAGCCAGTTGCCATGCGGCATTAATTCGAGGTGCTCACACTTTTAATGAGAAGTAAAAACGCCCCTTACCGCAAGCGGGCATGTTTTAAATGAAGTGTTGCTTCATTAAATATGAAAATTAATGCTATTTATTTTGATTAAATATTCATTTCGTTGCATTTCCCAAAAGTTATGCAATAGTCGGATGCACTCATGCAAAACCAAATTATACATAATGTCCGACAATCATTTATGAAGTTTGATTTGCTTACGCAGGCGGAAAGAAATTTCCATTAATAAGATCAGTTTTTTTTTTGTGGAAGGATTTTCTGTACTAAAAAAAATTTGCAAGGAATGTTTTAGCCTTATGCGAATTAAATGCTTATTAAATTTAGCTACATAGTGCAAAGTGGATTTATTATTTTATAAGTATAATTTAGAGAACTGAAATGAGGCAATTTTGAATTGAATAGTAAGTACTTTTACGGTTTCTATTTAATATATGTTTTTTGTGACTGATATTTTAATCAAAAAGATCCGAACTCACCTATTTAAAACAAGATTCAACATTATTATTACAACTTCAGAAGGATACTTTACCAAATTCGTTTTAGAAATGATTTTCAAGAGTATTAAAAATGCCTTCAGCTCATACCTGGCTTTTCTGCTCCCTTCATTCTTTGTGTGTCATATTTGATGGAAAATTTATGCAAAAACTTCAAATGAACTAACTTTGTCATGTAAATTTTTGTGCCCTGCCTTTTTACTGTAGACCTCATCGCTTCAGTGGCACATTAATCAAAAACGAAGCCGATGCCTAAAACTCTTTATATATACATAAAAAAAATTTTAAATGAATAAAATTTAAATCGCTTTAAGGCTCTGACCATTTCCAATTGAAATGGAAACTGACATGATGCCGAGGCTTCGATTTTATGAAGCGCGAAGCATTAAAAAGGAACAAAAAATGTCCTTTGACGGGTCACAAAGGCCAGGGAATCGAAGTAAGTCCGATCCCCGGACCCAATCGTGTGGGCCAAGCCCTATTAAGGCCCACGGCTATATTGCTATATGTATCTGACAACTGTCACCAGTTCGATGTCTCCCCTTCTCACCCGAATGTGGCAGCATCATCAAATGCAGACGGGGCACAACCCTTGCCCAACACCAACCCCTTTTAAAAATATATATTTTTTTTTATTTGTGCCAGTTGCAGCAACCCCCGCTTGATTATCAAATGCAAAACTAGATTTTGAAAAACTTGCTTTCATGTTTATGTTTAAATTTAGATTTTTCCCTCCCGGCTCGAGATAATAACAATAGAGAGATTCAGTTCGTTTTCAGTTTTTGTTGGTTTATTTTTTTTTCGGCAACTGCTGGCCCGAAGTGGTCCGGGTTGTTATAGTAACGCCGCCATTCTACTACACTTTATGTGCCGGAGTTGTGGTCTCTGTTGGTGCTGCAAATAATATGCTGATGCTGGTGCTGATGATGCTTCCAACATAATTTGCCTTTAGCTACAGAGATTCTGTTTCATGCACAAAACTATGACAGTGGGTGGAGTTACTGAAATTATGAGTGAAAATTATAGAGAGCTTTTGCACATTTGTTTCTAAAAGAATTAAGATTGAAATGGTTTAAATATGGATTTTAGTTTGGGTTTGCTTAGGTATTGATTGAAATTTATCAAGATCTGGTTATAAGCTTTAGTTTGCTAAGTTATATCAAAATATATTAAGCTGATAAAATTTTATATTAACTATACAGAAAGAAAAAATCGTAATTCAAATATATAAAGAAGCCTACATAAATTAAATCTTCTTTAAAATACAACAACCTTCTTATATATTATCTTATCTTATCATATCTTATCTTATTATAGAATTACGTGTTCGAAGCCCTTGTAGCTATTATCAAAACCACCTTTGTTAGTATTAGTTTTTGTAAAATTAATAAATAAATCAAACTCTAGAAGCTGCCTTTTATATAAAGCATTTCCCGAGGAGATCAATCAATATTTCATAAGTATTCTATGCTGATTAACTTCAACATTCTTTGGGAATACCAACAGTGTGCTACCAGAGCCTTTTGAGAATTCCATTGAATCTCCGGAGGCCGCTTGTGTACTCTGGTACCTAGTTTACATGATGTTTATTTATATTATACTGATTTTTGCAGTATTTTGAACATTATATGGTTTGTAATTAATTTAAAATATAATATTATATTGTACAAATATATATATTATTTATTTATATATACATCTATATTTTTATTTATAACATAAATAATTTTTATTATATATTAATTCTTTTTACTATTTATTTAGTAATAAGATTTTTGGCATATTTCATAGCGATATTCCCCTTTGACACCCACTGTGCATAGGAATCCCTGGTAAGAATTCCTAAGGCTAATTAAATTCAGTTCATAGTCTCGTTATGCACCGCCTCCTTCCGCCTCACTCTTTCATATTTCTCCTTCAGCTCTTTCTCTCTATTCAATATATTATTATGTATTCTGGTTAGTTGATATTTTAGGGCGTGGGTAAGTTTCATCTGCAGCTGCTGCAAGCCTGAGAGCCACTACTACCCCCAACTCCCACCCAACTGCGCTTTGTCAGGGCCAGAAAAGGCAAAGGCAAAAAGAAGAGCATTTTTTAAAAGGTATTTCAGTGCAGAATACAAATACAATTGCTGCAAGCAGTGAATAGTACATAGAGAAAAATATATAAACAAAAAACTTACGATTTAAATGCTTTAATTATTGGGGTACCTAAATATATAAAATATATTTTTATAGCCTTCTTAACTATACAAGCAAAATGATAATAATGTATGTTTTTATATTTTTTTGAAGTGCAGAGTCCAGTGAAGAGTGAGCCCAGACACATACTTCTGTGGGTCGTGGTCCTGGACCACTCACCACCCCAACGTCCCCCCACACACACACACACACCCCATGCTGCTCCTTTGGTTGGGTGGGCACCCCTGCTGCTGCTGCTGCTGCTTCCCCCGCAGCTCCTTTCTGCTGTAATCACGTTGCTGCACAACGTCGACGTTTACTTTTTGACTGCCACAGGCAATTGCTTTATTAAGAGTTTCTGCTCTACTTGATACGAGGCACCCCTCTCCGAAACACCACCCGGCACCATTCCAACCCCTCCCCGCATCTCTTCTTACACACATTTGCACCCTGAGTGTGCATGTGTGTGTGTGTGTGCGTTGGTAAGGCTTAATCTTACTTAGTTAACTTTAAATTAAATCTTGATATTCACATATCGTTGCCTCAGCCCTCGCATGCCCTTTGTGATATCTCTTTGTGGGTGGTGGATGGGTGGCTTTCGCAACATGGCGTTGTTTTAATGTGCACATGCCCCTGTGTGTGTGTGTGTGTATGTGATGTGTATGTGTGTGTGTGTGATGCCAATTTTAATGCGGTCTCGTGTTCACCCTTCTCGGCCAAAAAAAATAACGAAAAAGCGTCGGGGGCTCGGCCAACTCATGTTTTTGCCATCAGCCAGACAATTTCACATTTTACTTTATTTTATTTTTCCAGCAATACATGTGGGCATTATTAGTGTGGCACAGTGTGTGTGTGTGTGTTGGTGTGTGTGGGTGTGTGTTTGCGAAGGGTTCTCGTCGAGCGGTAACCATAGAAATTTTATTTTAATATTTTTTTAATGAGCATGCTAAAAATTTAATACATTTTCTGTGCATGCGGTGGCGGTCTGTGTGTTTGTTTCCCCCAATTTTCGTTACACTTTCTTTATGTATATTCTGTGAGTGCCCAAAATAATAATTTTAACCAAAATAAAAGCGAGAAATGGGAATTTAATTATGTCTCTCGGAAGTCAGGATACATTCCTTTGGTAGCCATAAAGATATTAAAGAAAACGTTTCTATTGAAATTAAAATATAATAAAATAAACAACATAAAATTATACATTTGTATCTTCCCTTTAAAATTTCTATTGCTTTATTGAAGAGTATCAAATATTCAGTGTATCAAACTCGAGCTTGTTTCATTTTATTTTTAATTTGTATTTTTGAGGTTTTGCATTTTTATTACATTCTCGTATTGCCAGCATACTTTTCCTATGTGCCTGTGTGGATTCGGGACTGAGGTTTTTGGGGTTTCTGGTTAATGCAAACTTTTGGCTCTGGCAACTTTCGTTCACGGTGACTGGCCATATCAGTTATTTAATTTTTTTTTGTTGGTTCCCATTTTATTTGGAGAATTTAAAACGAAAGGCAACACAATTGGGCAAAAAAAAGTATAAAGTGTGAAGGTAAAGAAGAGTCAACTCAATATTCAACTTTAGCTGATTCATAAAGTTTCGTTTTTCTAGCGTATAAAAAACAAGTTTTTTAATTAAAGCATTTCAGGTATATTCTAAGGATAAAACAATTTAATTTTATATGCAGGCTGTCAGTGAATTTGTTGAAATTGAGAGGAACTTTTGAGTTGCCTTTAATTGATTTATACGGCTTTTTCCTTTGGCCCTTTGTTTTTTTTTATTATCGAGCCTGCCAATTGGCTTACTGGTTTTGCCAATTTTTTCCCTTGTTGCCTTCCAAAATGTCAGTCGTCGGCGATAGCATATGTCTCAGTCGATTGTGCTAAGCTCGTTGGATTCCTGTCAGACCGGGATATGTACACGCTCAGCTTAATGCCAGCATCTACCATCTAGCATCCAGGACATGCATTACATTAAAACCATTTAATTGACACATCGACGGCGGGGACGGGACTATGTACAGGATATGGAAGAGTGGAAGCGTAACACCTACGGGAACAATTGTTAACACAGACGGAGTGGAGTCTTCGTCTCGTCCCGGCACACTTTTGCTTCCCTTTATTTTTATGTTACGTTTTTTTTTCTCTGTTTTATTTTAGCCCAGAAGTTGAAAGCAATTTCTTCAATGGCAGCAAATTTGTTGGCAACAATTTGAAACGCTCATTTGCTGAGGCATTCAGTGAACGCCTTTGAAGCGACTGCAAGTGAAAGCAGGGAAAAGCTGGGAAAAGCAAAGGAAAATGGAAAATGGCAAAAGAAGGGAAAGAACTAAAACTGCCGTGCTATATACTGCGAGAAAAATCAATTTGATGAGAGATTTATTTAAGATAACAAAAGGTATTGAATGATGCTTCAAGAAGGTTTTAATATATGTTTTTTAATGAATGTTTTGCCTGTAGAAGATCCAATATTTAATCTTTGTAATAGAGTTTCCTTTTAAAGCGTTTCTTTAACATTAATTATATACTTCAAGGATTAAATATTTAGTTTCTAAATTATTTTCCGTGTAGTAAAACGTAATGCAATGGCAATTGGAAGCGGAATGCGAATGCTAGTGAGTTTTGGGGGTGAGGATGGTGTTCGGGAGCGGTTCGGGAATGGCTCACGTAGTAGATACATTGTGGCTCCCCCTTAAAAGCGCCCCGCCCCCTCACAACGCCCTTAGTGGGTGTGCAATTTCTTGTAAAAGTGCTCAATGAATCGAAATTAATTAGTAAGGGAAGCTGAAGCAAACCAACAAAGCATAAAAAAACGCGAGGAAAAATGAAAAGGAAAAACGAACTCAAAATGTGCCGAAGCAGACAGAGTCGCAGGAAAGCTGCAACAATTTGTAACCTGAAGGAAACCGACGTCAAGCACAAATAACGAAGGACGAAAAATTAAGATTTCCTTTTTTTTTTTTATTATAACCATTTATTTTTTCTTTTTATTTTTTGGGCTGCCCGCCCCACCTCGACGACACGCAGCTTTCCTATTTCTTTTTCAAGTTGGCTTTTCTCGTTCTCGGTTTTTGGGTCTGGTTTGAGGACATTTTACACATTGCCAGCGCTTTGAAGTGTGGAAATTTAATTAAATTCAGCTGGCGAAGGACAAAAAAAAAAAGTGAGGGTAAAACGAAATAAACTAGGCGACAACACAATTTCCAAGGGGACAAGGGTGCTGCGTGTGCTAGAAATTCGCACTTAATTAGAAATGCGATTACCGGGTCTTAGCTGCTGACTTGTGCACTCTCCAGCTCTCCAGCTCTCTGGTTGGCACATTTTTCCCTAAGTAAATTAAATTCTTTCGCCCCCTTGGCCCATTTTAAGGGGACAGTTATCACACATAAATTTTGGCTGATAAAAAGTTGAAGAAATTCCGGTATTAGCCGTTTATTAGGTGATTTATTTTGTCGTATAACAAAATGTTTAAAAAGCTGCGCTGAAAGTTGGGAACCTTATGGTATTTTATAAGAAGAAATATATATTTCATTAAGAAGTTCTTTAAGTAGCTAGCAAAGTTGGTGTTTAACTAAAAGTATTTATGTTGTAGAATACATTGAATATTTTTTTGTATAAATAAACTTGAGCTCCAGCAGCTTTGACTGTAGTTATTTAGTCTTAAACTTGCTTAATAACTAAATCAACCAAGCAAGTATCAAAATATTAATTCAAAATGTCTTTGATGAACTTAAAAAATATATTTTGAATTGGTTTATCAAGTATAGTTGAACTTTTCTCATTTCCCAGCAAACATAACATTTGTAAATTATTTTATTCCTTCAACAGAACCACAAATACCATAATGTCTTTTCCCCAAATGAACTCAAGGAGGCAATTCAAAAACTCCTATTTATTTGCATACTTTAACGAGATTTCCTTTGGCATTTGGCTAGTTTCAACTTTTTCAAAATATAATTGTGTTCCACAGACAACAACAATTATTGTCAATGGTTGGCCAACATCCTGCGTAGCATAAAAAATTTCCAGCCGAGTGCCTTCAAGGGCTTCCGCCTGGAAACTGTTATGGCTTTTTATTCCAGCTTGTGACATTATTTTCTTATCCAGGACTTTAAGTTGGAAAGGAGACGGTGGAGACCCAGTAACAGTTTGCAGCCAGCTGCTCGAGAACGGCAAAAGTTATTCGGCAGCAATCTAAATTACTAATGCCACTAACTAGCGACGTCTGTGGGGCACTTCATATGGTCCTGTGGCGGAGTCGTCAGGACTCGTTTCCTCGTCTCCTACAGGACCCTTAGGCAATGGCCAAGAGGCACTTATTTTTATTAACTTTTTGGCCAGCAAGTGCACTTGAAACTCTCTTGTATTTTGTGTATATATGAATACAGTCGAACTTCCCTTACTCGAAACGGATCACAAATGTATCTAATGGAAACTTGGAAGCACTCGCACAATAAAAATAAATATTTAGAAAAATATTAGCTACAGAATACTTTGACTGGTAAATTATAGAAGCGAGAATATTATTTCTAACATAAATAGGTTCCTCTGTGTGATATATCTCCTCCTTATGGTGGCTGTAGTTCATCTTGTCCAGATGTCCTGCCGAATTGTGAAATGTAAACATTTCTCTTTAAATCCTATACTGCTCCTTCTTACCTTTGAAAAACCAAAAAAAGCTATATGTGTTTGTTTGCTACCCAGAAGATGGATTTGCCATTTTCCATTTTTACTCGCATCTAGACACATTTATGGCAAGTGGGAGGTTTCATATCGTTGATTTGGCAGTCAAAGTTGCCTCGGCAAGCAAAACGCAGAAAGGAGCACACAAGTCGTGCCTCATATCGATGGTACTCTTTTTTTTTTTTTTTTGTTTTTTGCTGACTTATGCTAAAAGTTACCTTTCTGGCATCACTGGTAAACTGAACTGTAATGGGCGCAGAAAAGGTTGATGCTGCCTTCGGTTTAAAACCGAATTATTGCTACTCTTAAGGGATTATCAGTTTCTAGAAATTTTTGGAAAGAATCAATTAAGTTGTTATGGAAGGAAATTGATTTATTATAACTGAATAGCTGTGCTCACCTTCTATCTTAAGTTAAAATATTTTAATGGCTTTTGTTTAATGAGTATGATCACAAATATAATATTGTATATTCTTCAATTGTTTTTCTTTTGTTTTTATGGTCATTATCACAAACGAAATAGACTCAGCTTATAAAATGCGTACAGCAATAAATCTTTAAAATTTAATTTAATATTGATTTGCCCTTAACAAAAGCAGGGTATTAAAAGTACAATAAGAAAATTGTTTCCATGAGAACTGCAAGCAGATAAAAGCAGAAACGACGAGCTCAAAGGACATGGTCTCCATTCGCATGTTCCCCATTTGTGTATTTTTCACCGCCCACTCGGCGCTTCGACGACTGGCAAAAAGAGCTGAAATTGAAAACTCAAAGTACATAGAATGGTATTGCCATTATGGGCGCCACTGACATGCATATGTGCGGAAAATGTTTCGTCTTTTTCCTTGCAGCATTTGTGTGCAAGGAGGGCGGAAAAACAGGACGCTATATATGTACGGGAATGGCTAACAAACATTCAATTAAACCATACTTTTGTGTATGGCCTCGCCGTTTTTCACACAGTTTGCCGCTTTGCATGGTCAGCACTCCCACTCTATCTCTCTCTCTGAAAAGGATACAAAAAAGGATACTTTTTTACCTCTTGACATTTTTGTGTTAACATAAAAACGGTGGACATAATGACAGTTTTGGTATGAAAGAAAATAATAACTTGAACTTATATAAAATCGTAATTGTTCTTTTATTTATTTAGTTGATATTAATTGTACTTTACCTTATTTATTTGCAGCATAAAAAATGTATTAACAATTCAATTGTTAAATGAAATAAAGAAAATTTGTTAAGGCAATTGTAAGGGCAAAAAAATTAGAAATAATAACCTATACCTTTTTTGTATTAAATGTACAAACATGTAAGTGCACATCTCTCTTCACATAATTAAAATTTATTTTGGCTTCTGTTCATATTTTTAATTAAAAACATTTTCCATAAAATGCTGAACTAGCTCTAAAAAAGTTTGTAAATCAATTTAGTTATCTGAACTTTTTCGAATTGTCTGCATTTTGTCTTTATTTTGTATTACCTTTTTATTTTTAACTTTTTCTTTGTTATTTTTTACCTGTAGTTCAGTGCAGTGTGTAATGGCTTCATTTAGTACATGTAGAAACTGGAAAGCTTGACTAGTTGGGGGGAGTCAGGGCGCCCACTCATATATGAGCACCCGCTTAGGTTGTCCTGCATGAGAGCTCGTTGTTGTGTGCAGGTGAAAAAAATAATTCTAGTTGAAGTATATTCCAAAATTATATTTTTTTAAAATACATATATTTTCTATTTGCTTTAAATCAGTATTAAATAATAAATAAAGTACACAGTACTTTTTAAATATTATAATAACTATAGAGAGGTGAAAAGCGATCTCAAACACTTGTAACTGAAACTTTAACAGAAGCAGAAAGATTGTAAATTTGCTATAACTTTGCTTGGAATATAATATTTAAGTCTGTTAATTAAAGTAGCTTCCTCAGTTCAATTTGAGGTTCCCTAGAAGAGATCAAAAACAATAGAGATAAAATACATTTTCTTCTAGGAAAGTGCGTTCCGAGAAAGTCACAGAGAAAGCACTCTCTATTCCATGGAACTTTCATGTTAATATTTCACTGCCTTGTTTTTTTTCTGACTATTAATAGTTGGGGGGCGACAGCTAATTTCTCTCAGTGTGGATTTGTTGGCTGCCTTGCTTTCTGTTTGTTGCTTCTGTTGCCACTAATAGTTTTTTCAGCTCGTAAAAGCTTTGTTGGCCGCTGCGCCTTGGCTTGGCACTTCGATCTAAGTTGGGCCAGGAACTTGAATCCGCTTGGCTTTGGCTTTGCCCCGTTAGTTGCTCCTGTCTGCCGCCTCCTTGGCATCCTCCAGAATTATCTCTGTATCTGAGAGTCCGTGGCTGTATCTGTGTGCGACTGCTTGTGTGCTCACCATGGCGGAAACTTGCCAGGCAATTTCCGCTTTAAGTACCATTAAATTCGTATTCGTTTTAATGAGCTCTCAACATGATGCGCCCCTCCCCCAGTATACCCTCACTTTTACCCACAGACAGTCAGTCATCCTCGTTCATCTCGATCTCTGTCTCCCTGGGCCATCGTTTTAATGACATTCGATTCGTGTGTCTATATCCCATGCTGTGTCCGCCTTTGTTTAGACAGCATGAGGTGCTGTTTTGGCATTGGTAACGGCAACGGCAACGGCAATGGCATCCCTTTGCTTTACGACCACTTTGATGGGCCTTTCATTTCATTTTGTACAATTCTCGACCAGTCAACGTTGAAATCTGCTCAAGGTGCACGTCCGTCAGGGTCCTTGTTCCTTTTATGAGTTTGCACTGTCCAAAATAGTATAAAAATCGAAGTGAGAACTTTAATTTATTCCAAGTGAGGCATTTAATTTATTGAAGTATTTAATTTAAGTGTTTAAATATTTATTTAGTGTTTTTATTAAAAGATATTATACAATTAAGAGTGTAATGTCTTTGAATTTTATAGTTTACTGAAAGTTAAATAATATTAATTCAAATATAAATTCGTAGAAAATGTAGCATACGCGTGATAATTTTATTTTGTTGTTATTCCCACAAAAAAGATAGTCTAGTACTTAAAAATATAAACTTATTTATTACAAATTAGAAACCTTTCCTTGTTAAAAATGTAACTTTTGTACGGTGTACGCCTAGGTAAGCCACAAATCGATTGCAGCACCTGAGAACAGCGGGGCACAACCAATCGCTGCTCGGTAAACTAATTAATTTTCATGTCTTTTGCCATGTCTTAACATTGCGCATACGCCGCGTTGCACATAATTACTTTCCTTCTACTCGTAAAATACGCAATAAATAATTCAGAGCGCATGCGAAACTAAAAACTTGAGATCCCAACAACAAAGAGCCATTTCGGTTCGTGTTTTTCGACTTATCGCGGCAAATGGATTATGCTGCAGCCTTTTTTGGGGCCGGATCACCGAAAAAAGGGTAAATGCTCCGGCTGACTCCGTTGAAAATCCCCATCTATTAGCGCCAGTAAAAGCAATTATTTGAGTGGAAACTTCGGGGCTACCATTGAAAGTTAAGAGCTGCTTTCGCTGGCTCCCGTTCCTGCTGCTGTTGCTGCCTGTGGTTTGGCATTATCTCGCTGCTTTTCCCGTTTTTCCCAGTAAACAAGTTTTTCCGCCTCCACACCGGCATTGTATTTTGCCAGTTCACTGTTGCTCTTAATGGTTTACCTGTGCGGATGCGGCTGGCGAAAGGGAGTTTGTTGTCGAATAGATTAGTTTTGCAATTTTTCAGCTCAACACTTTTCGGGAATTAAGTGGGTTGAACGGCACAACAATAAGGCCTAAGCGAAGCTCTTAAATGCATTCAAGTCTCTATTTTGCATATTTAACTAGAGTTTGGACGTTGTTTATGGTACAACAGGTTTTCAATTTTAATAAATTAAGTATGGTGAATAAAATTTGCATTGAAATCATTAAATTTATTAGAAAACAGTTGAATAAAAATGACTATCTGACATTGTACTTATTAAATAATATGAAATTGTTACAAAAACATCAGTTAGGACTAACAATAAACTTATATATTGACGTTTTGCACAAGAATATATGGTTTTATATTATGAAGTTAAGGGTTGAATGGTTTTTTCTTTATATATATATTATATATTACCTATACAAACTGATTTAAACATATATTAAATAAAGCTTTCTGCCTGTTTTGGTAATTTTAAATGTATTTAAGAATAAGTACTTACCCTTTCCCTTCATCTGGGCCAGCATTTAGATTCAAAGCCACTGCCATTCAGGTCACCTTTTGAATAGATCCCCCCCGCACAGCGTACATTCTAGACCATCGCATTTATATTCCATGGACGACATGGCATTGCTAACTATTTTCCTTTGAGTGCAAAATGCTGGAAATTGTCACATCAAATTGGACAAACTTTGAGTGGGCGAATGGCATTCACGTAGACACATTCACTCGGCAAATTAAATAAACACCTCCTTTAGCATTCACACAACGAAATGTGCAATTACATTACCTGCGACTAGTATCTTGTGTATTTGTGTTCGTTCTGGGTCCATGGATTCTGGCTAGGAAATTTCCATAACATTCAAGTCACCTGTCAGCCGAACGATTTGTCATATGCTGGCATGCCAACTGTCGTTGTCAGGCAAACGGAAACGCGACAGGTATCCTTTGGCAGAAGGAGAAGCAGAAGCAACCACATTGTCTGGCATTTCCACTTGCCACTTGTCAGGCCGCTTTATTAGCCACTTTCGACCATTTCCACGGCTCCCACTATTTCCACTCCCACCCCTCCCAATGGAATTTGCAATTTTCCGTTTCTCGCAGCTCTATTTACTTCCATCTTTTTCTATTTTTTTGTTCATCAACTGTTTGTCATGTCAACTATGCACCCAACTCAAGACAACACTTAATTATGTTTTCTGTTTCTCGCAAAAGTTTCCCCAGCCAGGGGGGAGAAGGGGGAAATAGCAGAGAGAGAGAGAGAGAGAGAGAGAGAGAGAGCTAAAAGAAAAATTACTCCAAATGGCAAAATGATTCCGGCGCTGTTTTCTCCTTTGGCTGGCTGCATCATAAATTATTGAAGTTGCCAGTCTGTCATAGCCCTGTAGTTTTATTTCCGTCTCTTTCAGTGCTGGCTTCCTCCGTCTCTTTCTTTCTTGATTTGCTCTCTCTCTCTCTCTCTCTCTCGTTCTCTATTTATTTTCCTACTCTGTCTCAGTTGTGCAGCTGGGAATTTAATTTGGCAGCAGGTGCCAAGTCGCGACCCCGTCTTTAAGCAAAGAGATTCTGGGCAAAAATAAAATGAAACTTTTCCACTTATTTTCGCTGCCACACAAAAACGGACAGGAAAATGGAGAAAAAATAGAAGCAGAAATAATAAAATGTGTTTTGCGGTTGACACAACTACAAATACTCATATATTTTTTTTAGTTCTTTGCTACTCTAAAATTTATTTTGTTTTCGCATAACTCGCAAATGCTTTCTTTTGCCCGCTTTTTCACTGTCCGCCACTCAATAAATAAGTAGCGTAAATAAACCCGCCTCCTTTTTAGCCAACTTCTCGGCGAAGGTAAAAACTTTCAGTTGGCAGCTTTGTCCCGTTTACATGACAATTTGACAGTTTATTAAGTTGCCTTTCCCAACGCCCGCCTTCGCTGTCGTGTAAATAGAGAGTACCAACTTGATGGAAAACTTACGAGTGCCTGTTTTCCCCACGGGACCCCATTGAATGGATTCGAGTGTCTGAGGGATATTTATAAAAGGCATTGCTGGTAAAGAATATTTTTATGCCATCCTTAATATAGATCCTCTTGCTTATACCCATACCGTTGGCTTCATTGACCTCCATTTTGACGTTTCAAGGATTCCTTTTCGTTTAATATTTGCTGTAGAACGCGCTCTTACGATCTTTATAGGAAATAATGAGTTTACCAAGTTATCTTTCGGTGGTTTAAGCTAACTGATCTCAAGACCGACATTGTTGCAACGAAAGAACCCTCGATATGCTTTGTAGATGTTCCGGGTTCAATTCCATTTGCTGTATTTGTTATTACCTTGAAAAGAACATTAAATAACCAATTGCTCTGCACAGGTTCAGTGCATTTATTTTACAATTACAGTGCAAATAGTAATGAACAATGGCTCAACGTAAGAAAAATTTAAAACTTTAATCCAGGATCCAAAAACTGTATTTATCAATAAAATGTCATTGATTTTAAAACGATTGCCCTTCTAGATTATACTTTTTTCCACCAGTTGGATCCCCTTTTGTTTAACAAAAAGCCACAAAAAGTGTGGTTTTAACGTGGAACCATTTAACTTTGAAAGGGAATTCGATTTTGAACGGCGCACCACTACCGGTGGCGCCGGCTAAGTGACGCATCGCCGATCATCCGATCGGGTTCATATCTGGTAGGCTGGCGGCGTACCGTGTGCTCCACCTGTTGCGAGGATGTGGTCCGAATGCTCCCCACATCCGTCGAACGCTCAGTACCAGTCCGCTTGTCCCGCTCTCGGCCACGATGGCGTTCGGCTTCCTGCTCCCGTTCACGGCGCAGTCGCTCCTTTTGCTGCTCCAGCAGCAGGGTCCAGTCGAACAAGTAGTCGTATTGATAGTTCAGAGAGCGGTATAGTGTATGGATCACCTGGCGGAGATATTTGTGATCTGGGGGTTCCTTGAAGCGCAGATTCCGAACATAGTTCATATACAGCGCGAACTCCTTGGGTAATCCCCGGCATAGCATCTCGATTGAGGTGCTGGTCTTCTTCTCCAGTATCTTCTCGTACTTTTGCTTCTTGCTGGCGGCCGTAATACCCTGCCAGGGTAACTTGCCCAGATTGAAGTACATGATGCAGTAGCCGATGGACTCGAGATCATCCCGACGAGACTGCTCCACACCCATCTGGGCATTTATGGAGGCATAGCGTACGGTGCCAGTGAGATTGCGATCCTTGCGATACGGGATGTGCTGTTGCGTCTCGATGTCCATGTACCGCTTGGACAAGCCGAAATCAATTAGGTACAGCTGGCCGGCATTCTGGCCGAGTCCCATGAGAAAATTATCGGGTTTGACATCGCGATGGATGAACCCGCACTCGTGGACAACATCCAACCGGCACAGAAGCTGATCTGTCACCATCATCACAGTCTTGAGGGAGAAGCGACGCTTGCACAGGTTGAAGAGCTCCTCCAGTGATGGACCCAGAAGCTCCATCACCATGGCATTGTAGCGTCTCTCGGTGCCGAAGTCTAGCAGCTTGGGGAATCCCGAAGCATGACGCAGCTGTTTATACACTTTGGCCTCGTACATCAGTTGGGGATACTTGGCATCGCTGGCCTCCACCTTGATGGCCACCTCGTTGCCGTCTTTGATGCATAATCCCAGATAGATTTCGCCAAAGGAACCGGATCCAATTGGTCGTATAACCCTGTACTTGCCGCCGATCAACTGGTTCTCCAGATTCAGCGACGGGTTATGTATATTAGACACCGCTGTGCCCTTTGCTTTCTCACGATCCATATGGGTAAGTCTTGCAAGAGTCTCGAAGGATATTTTAAAGGGAAAACTAAATTTGGTACGTTTCTATTTTGGATTTTTCCGTGCGACACTTTTCTAATGATCCGAGATGGGCTTTGAAAGCATTTTGTTTTGGCTCTCTGACTTGTTATGTTGTTCTGGAAGAGCGATGCCCCAAAACTGTCTGTTTACTAAGCCTTTCAGATTTCAACTTAATTATCAAGGCCAACGTTGACACTCAAGTTCGAATGTGGCGACTACTTTTTTATTTTCAACAATTCTTCATTTGTAGTATGTTACACAAATATTAATAGAAATTCGAAGATATTTATTAAATAAAAAATAATTGTATTACCAATTTTAATAGCTAAGAGAATTTATTGTTTGTCCAGACATCCAGAGTCCTTCCCACCTCTATCAATAAATTCGAGGCTCCAATTGAAAACTGGCATTAGGCCTAAGCCTCTTAACTGAGTCTCCTCCATTGGCATCCCTCTATTGTTTGTGAATTTTCATTTAAATTTGATTCCTTTGAACCATATTTATCGCCAGCTGCAGTTGCTGTGGATCTTTTGTTACTAGACTGCAGAGATACTTATTTAATTCCTAATTGATTTGGTTTCGACACTCCATTGGATTATTTGGAAGTTAATTAGGAAAACGAAACAAAGACCTATCTATAGTACAGGACTAATGTTCATAATCGCATCACTTTGCATACACAATACGAAAAACTTGGAAAAAGTTGCTAAATTGACTCGATCTTTATTAATATAAGTATGAATATACTTAAACCAGACTTCAATACCGAAATTCTTTAATTTTAACATAAAAACTATTACAAAAAAAAAAGTGTTTACTTAATCAAGAGAAAACATTATTAAATTAAGCGTTTATTAAACTTATAAAATGTATTTATTGGCCAATGGTTATTAAATATTATATGTAAGAAGTTTTGAGCTCAAATCAAGAATTTATACATTAAATCCCAAATTTATACTTAAAAAATTTAAGAAATTGAATGTATTAATTGAGAAAAAATTCGTTTTACTTACTAGATTTTTTTTATCTGTGTATTCAAGGAGAGGCTCTTCATCTTCTAACCCTCCATTATTAGTGCACTTAATTTAAATTAATATTTATAGGTGAGACCTTATCTTGAGCTGTAGTTACGGGGGGATCAGTAGCAGTCACTCAAGTAAAAGATTCTATTCTTGTATATATTGGACAATGCCTGAGTAATTTAGTGGTTTTCTCTGATTAGAAGAAAATTAATTAACTAGGTTGGCTATAAATAGGCTGTATTTTCCCCGGGGGATCGCAGTCGTTATTTTACTACCAGCAAGTCAAGTCAATTTTAGTTGTTCTTACATAAAGTTGTTCTTTAATAAATTCTCAAAAAATGGAGTAAATTCCTTCTGAAAACAGAAAACTTTCTTTTAAAAGAATGAAGGACGTGCAGTGTTTACGGAGGATCACTATCCATTTTGAAGTGCCCTCGCAAATGCTACGCTTTCTTTTTTCCATATTCATCGGTTTCTGTTGCCACGAACTGTATCTTTTTGTAATGATTATTTTAAAATATTAGCCACATAAATAAAATATAAACAATAGCTATTCGGAAATAGAAACAAAGTCAACACTTACCACAAATGCTTATATGGCATTCAACAGTTGAAAACGGAAATGAAATATTTAAAGTGCTTATGTTAAATTCAACATTTTATTGCGCCACCATTATAATGGAAATGAGTTGCATATAAATATGAAATTAGATCATTAGCTTAGCATTTTGTGGGGCCATAGAGATGAAAGAGAATAGAGTGAGGGGAAATGGTGGAACGAGTGAAAATTAAATGCTGCTAAACGCAAATAAATAATGAACAGAGACACGCAAAATGAAGCATTTATAAAGCCGCTTACAATCAACGTAATCATGCCCCTGATGACGATGATAATGATGATGATGGTGGTGTCTCCGAAGTGTTTGTGCTTGTGTGGATGGGGCTTGGGGAGTCCTTCGTCCGGAGTATTTGTGTGTGTGTGAGAGCGAAAAGACAAAGGACGAGGAGAACAAAGCAACTTCGCTGCAGGTGTGTGCGTGAGCAGGTGCATTAAATGCTATTACCGCTGCTCCAGCCATCCTGACTTAACCCGTTCCCGCACCCCCCACTTGCCACTGGCCAATGGCAACGGCAACGGCAGCAGCAGCAGCAGAAGCAACCATTGTTAATAATTTTGAGACAAAAGGCCACACTAAAACAATAACTAAGCACGCATTAAGTAGTAAGTAAGTAGATGACAATGCCGGTAGCCTCCAGTCTTGGAGTGGCCCTGAATGTGGCTGGAGGCTGAGAATGATGGGATCGGGTGGGAATGGCCAGAGAACTTAGTTACGTGCTCTTGTACTTTTGCCCAAAAGCATAGGAAATAGACGTGAAAGCGAAGCAACACAAGTAGCAAGTAGCAAGAAGCTGCTGCAAACGACGAAGACGTGGCAGCAAATAAAATAAAACAAATATAATGAGATTTCGTGCAACGAGCAGAGACACTGCAAAATAATGCAAAATATTTGCAATTAGGAAAATTAACTTTTAAGCACTGGTGTAGGGTTTTGGGTGGCAGGATTTAAATTGAAGAAAATAAATACAATAGCTCTTTTTACTTGATTTTTAGCTTGCATATTGAAATTAAAGTCTCCTTGCCATTATTATTTCTAAGATATCCCTTAAATAGCAAGCTAACTATAGTGAGATATATCTCCTTTTAGTTGGAATGAAATTATGCAAATAGTGTATAGTTTTGTGGTTCAGATTCGTATAATAATAATGCTACATTTTATTTAAAGTATAGTAAAATTTATAATTTGTTTAAATCGCAAGTTAAATGAAGATATATGAATTAAATAAAAATAAGATATGATTAGAAAATGTAAACTAATTAACCAGTCAAAGGAAATACTTAAAATAAACCAAACGCCGAGAAATACAGAAATCTTAAAGTTTCTATTTTTGCTATGGCTACTATAAGATGTAGCTGTTTAATCTACAAATTTTCAAGCTTAATCTTTGGATATATTTTTTGATATCGTCAATTTTATGATTATTTATGTTGGACTGAGCTCTTTAATCGCATAGAAACATACGGCAATCTCTATATCACTCATGCCATTTCCTATAATTCTCTACAAACTGATGAATTAATTTATAATTTAACCTGGGTGCTTGTAACCCAATATTTCGCGCAGTGCCAGCGCCAAGCCAAGTGGCGGCCAAACAAGCATAGCATACTTATCAGCGCCATGGCAGCGGAGCAGCAGAGCAACAGAGCAAAGATGGCGGCGTCCGCTATCTTTTGTCTGTCTACTTTGTTAGTGTGCTAGCGTGTGCGTGTACTCGCTTACATGCTTGTGTGTGTGTGTGTGTGTGTGTTGTCCCGCGAATACAACAACTAAATTTATTTTAGTTTTAACTATTTGCTCGGGCACAAAGGACAAACGAGAAACGTCGAAAAAGCCACGCCAAAAGTAATGCGAGGGACACTTCTTCGGGGATATCTGCAACTGTGTCTGTGCGAAAGTATTTGACATATACAAACAAAGCTGGCGCGCAAACACGCACACGCACACACATAAAAACGAAACTATAGCTTTACATAGACAGAGACATTTTCACTTTTCACAAAACACAGTGTACAAAAGCCGGCAGAGGACAAAGGATATTATAAATTACATACCAAGTTCTCCCTTTTTTTTTATCCTTCAGCCTTGTCGCCTGTCCTTGTGTAAGTGTGTGTTTGAGAGTATCTCTGAGTCAGTGTGTGTGTGTGTGCGGGAGGTGTGTGTAATTTGGTGTGTTATTGTTGCTGTTTCTGTTGACGCTTTACACTAGTTTCAATTTTTCCCCCTTCCCCTGAGCCGCTCGTCGCCTTGTTATTATAATTTTAGCAGTTTATTTTCTTTTGCTATGCAAACTTAATTCCATTTCTCTGTTTATGTGCTTACACACTTGTCCAACTTAAATATAGCTAAATACAGGGTGATGCCTACATTTTCAAAGCTTTAAAATGAATATTAATAATAATATGGTATGGCCAACATGAACTTTATTTTGTTTTTTATATTTAATGTAGACTTTTTTGTATGGAAATATTAAAAAAGATATTAAAATACAATTCAAACATAGAAAGAAAGTCCATAATTTTATAATGTTCGTCCTTTTTGTGGTACCTGAACTAGATACGTATTTATACATCTTAAAAGGACCTCTTTGAGTCGATGATCCTTTATTGAAATAGAAATAAAACATAGAAAAAACACCCTGTTTTTGAGCAATCAAACAAGGGCAGCAGCGGCATCGTGAAGCACAAAAAAGTGGTTACCCCGCACAGTCAAAAGTCTGCTCGTCTGGACAGAAGGACATTATTGGACGGACATTATTGCTGCCGTTTGCGTCGCTGTCGACGCAGCTGCCACTGCCGCTGTCGCTGCTGCCGTTGCCGTCGCAGTCGCTGCCGATGTTGCTGCTGGCAGCGACTGTACCAAACGTAGTACGCAAACATCACACGCACACAAATCCAGATAGCTTGATATGTACAGATGTACATACATACATACAGATGGCGGCATATGGCAACATTCCACGGACACACTCAAAGCCACTCAACAACAACAGGAGCAGAGCAACAGCAACATCAACAGCAGCAACATAAGCAGCAATAATAAGAGCAACAACAGGGAAAGCAGCAACAGCAAAAGCAACAGCAAAAGCAGCAGAGTCTGCAAAATCAACATGAGAGTAACAGCAGCCACAACAGCAGCTTCATCGAGCGCCTAAAGTTCCATGTTAACAGCAGAGAAAACACCCCCTGACGCCACCCCACTGATTTTTCCCAGAAAATTTGCTGTTTTTTTTTTGTTTGCTTCCACTCCATGAAGTGGTGGGTTTGGTTTTTTCATATCCCAGCGGCGGCAACAGACCCCAGCCTCTGTCGGGACTATAAAAATGGATTTTTATTATGTTGCTGCTTCTGCTTTTGCCGCTGCTGTTGGCTGCTTGTTGTTGCTATTGCTGTTATCTTTGTTGACAGAGTTCCTCTCACCTTGGTAGAAGCCAGAGAGATACGAATCCGAATACTCACAACTCTGTCACAGCTTCAGTTCTGCTGGCTTTATGTATTTGTATTGGGAAAGCGCTTCTTGTTGAGTCCTTTTTTTTTTTGTTGGGAGAAGCTTTGAGCAAAACTTGGTGTTTGAAGCTGCGGATTTGGGAGAAGCTGTAATACATCTTAGAGTGTTTTTCTTAATAAATTAGGGAAGGAGGAAGGGGAACCTTTATCGTATAGGAATATGGTGGAATTTGGGAATAGCTTCTTTAAATTTTACGGGGTGACAACTAGGGATCTATGTCGAGAGGAGAAATCGAATCGATATAAATATCGCGGTCAGAATAATATCGAAATTATTGCAATGTTGGAGGTATCGAAATTTGAAATAATTATATAATATAAATATTAAATTATATACTCGAATATTTAGTGTGTTTCTTATACCGACAATAATTTAAAAATCTGTATCACTCGATATGTCAAACAGAATATCGATTTATCGAGTATTTATTGTATCAATACTGATCCATATATCAATATTTCCTTTTATCTCTATTGAGAACCTTTAAATTTGTATAAGATCTTGCAATTTTAAAGCATTTCTAACTAATTTCCGTATTTATGATCTAGAGAATATTAATTGCTAATGATTCTGTGAGAAAATACTAACAAAACAACACATAAGATTAAAATATTCAAACAATATTTTGTAAGTTTAAGGGTTGTTAATCAAAAATCGTTCCCGTGGACTTACAGATCTATACCTCAGAGCTCTTATACCTCTTTCTCTCTTTCATGCAAAGTCCTTCCATAAATCTGTAAAAGAAACCCTGCGAAGGAATATTTTCTAAGGGATTTCAGTGATCATAAACCAATTTACAAATCCTTTTCACTTTTTGAAAACTGCCCTGGCTCCCAGCTCTCAAAAGTCATCCCATGGCGTGTTCTCTGTGAAAGTGATTCACTCGAGTCAATCCTGTGAGTGAGCTCCTGCGAAAGGAGCTTTCACTCGAACCGAAAGCCGGCAGCAACAGTCTGCTTGTGTACATATATGTATATAGGTATAGGTGAGAGGGCAGCATCAGGACTGGGTATATACATAAGTAACTATGTAATAAAGAGGACCAGGACCAGGCCCAGGACGAGGCCCAGAGAAGGAGCAGGAGCAGGAGCAGAAACAGAGGCAGGGGCAGGAGCAGAAGCAGGGAAGTTTGGCAGTGCCGCCGCCACCCCTCGGTAAGCAGGACACTATTGGGATTAAGTCTGGCTGTGTGAGTGTGCGCTCGCAGGATGCTGTGGCTGTGAGCGTATTTTGTATTATTTTGTTTTTGCCTTTTGCCATTTTGTACATAAATCACCAGCAGCAGCAGCAGCAGCGAGCTGAGAGCCGAGGATGCTGCGCAGCTGCTGCGCTGCTCGGCTCGGCTGTGTGTGTCCGTGTCGGTGTGAGTGTATCCTGCGAGCATCCTGCGAGCCAGCGTGTGTGCGAGTGTGAGTGTGCCGCCATTTGGAATTTTTCGAAATTGGGGTTCGCTACAACAAACGCATTTCGTAGTAGACGTTTAGGCGTCAACTAGTGCGCTTGGTGCTGCGCTTACACGTAGACACGCTCATCAGCCGAGGAGAACGCTGCCTCTCAATCTGAAACCGAGTCCTGAGGACCCACCAGGATCCGATTCAGAATCAAGCTGAGGCCCAAATCCAGGCAGGATTCCTGCCTCGACCAACTAACACACACACACCAAGACGGAGGAAAGCAAATCAAAAGCTCTAATGTAAACTATATAATCTTTGGCTTAAATTCAATCCAAAAAACGGACGGAACTGGACGGGACGCCGCCTTACCTTAATTTCTCGCACCTTCCAGACAGCCACACTATTTTTTAAGAAACCAGCGCTAAGCAACGAGGAAACGAAACGAAAAGTGAAAATGCTGTGCCAAAAATTAAACATAAATTTATATAAAAGTGTCGAAGGCCCGAAATGCCGAATCGTAAAATGGGAAATGGCCAAAAGCTCTCTCTCTATCTCGCTGTATAAATGATTGAATCAGTAATTGATTTTAATGCCGTATTTTTGGAAAGTGCGCGTTATGTTAAATATTTCGATGGGTATGTACTTGATGTTGTAATGGAATATACGTCTATATGTCATGCAAATTCTTTGGTGTTCTTTGATGTCAATGTCGTTGTTGTCATATTTCGTTATTGTCGTTGTTCTTATTGTCTAAAAGTCGAACAAAAAAAAAAAATATATTAATGTAACTTTAACCACGATAAATAAAATAAAATAATAATGATGACAGTTCCAAGTATTGAGTAAGTATGACACTTATTTTATATGTTATAGAAACTTATTTAGACGGAGAAAATTCATTTTGAATGTATTCACCTGGCTCAAGTCAAAAAAGAGTATAAAAATGCATTCTAATTTACTGTTTAAGGTTCTTAAGAACTAAAAAACTAAGCTATAATGAAGTTAACACTAAAAATGGTTGAAAAAAATGTTATTTGATTTTTAAATTGATTTTGTTTTGTCATCTCAGTTGATTTATTTTTGTTTCTACAATTTTGTATGCTTTAAAAAGGAGTCTCTAATATATTCCTTGGCCTTCTAAGCTTTTCTATTAATATAGATTACAATTACAAAAACATTCTATGCTTTCTTTTTTCTTGTATTTTAATTAAGAATATGAAATTTAGGGAACTTACACTTAACTAACTTAACTAACATTATTTTGATCTTAAAAAACTTGCTAAATATAATATTTGATTTGTTAGACCAGCGTTAGAATCCCCTCCAATGACCCAAAGAAAAAGTTAGATGCGCCCACACCCAATTATGTGTTGAAAATACAAATCAAAAGCAGGGCAAGCACCAGGGTCCAGAGAAAACAGAAACCGAAAAGTGCAAACAGAAAAGTTTCAACGAGCTGAATTTGTACAACTCATCAAATATTCCTTAGCCGGGCTCTGTGTGTTGTGTGTGTTGTGGGCGTGTGTTGAGAGCACAGCACCAGCAAGGACAGCCCAGGACACACCGAGATCAGCAATGCCGAGTGCCGGGGCGTCGGAGGATTTGCCTGGCTGCCTGGCTGGCTGGCGGGCAGCCTGTCGTAAAATCGAGTTCATCGTGAATTCGAAACGAGAAGCCGCAAACGACAGCCAACCCTGCGAATCTCAAGCACTCGCAGGATGCAAGCAATCCTCGCAAGCACACACTCTCACCGACTCGTGCAAAGACACACACACACACACACACAGTCGCAGAATCGCACAGGCGAGTGTCATGCGTCGTACGCGATGTCAAGGACCGCACCCAAAAAACTTTTTTCTCGCAACGCGAATTTCTGACGAGCTCTGAGCTCTGATGGACGGATGGATGGGTTCTCGGGGTCCTGAGTTTTTGGCTGCTCGCCTGTCGACTGTCGATGATTTGTAGGGGCAACTACGCCTCGACAGCGTACACTGAGCAAAAATTTAATTTTATTTAGAAAAATATGGAATCAGAAAGCCAAGTTAAACAGGGGCACATGGATAAAGAAAAATGTGGTGACTGTTAAATAAAGTTTATTGGCTGCTAAGTTCGTTTTAATTTTTCGGGCACAAATATGAAAATTTAGAATATTCCTCAGACTTTGTCTTAAAAATAAAAATAAAATACATTTAGTCGAATTTAATTGTTCTTTTCATGAGCAGTTTTCTCAAATAGTTATCAAGTTCTTAGAAAGATAAAGGAAAGAGATATAAAGTAGAAATTTAGTTGAGGATTTAAAAAGGTTTATGTTTTTAATGTAATTTCACAGGTGTTTCTAACACACTTTTTAAGAAATTCTTAACTAAGAATCTCTGAAAGAAAAAACCCTGAAGTTAAATTGTTGATTTAGTAAAACCAGCTTAGCATTCATGCTTCAGGAAATATAAATATTTTTTTTTTAATATTTGAAGATGTATTTAATGTGGAAAACCAAAGAAATTGGAGAAGAATTAATAAACCACCAAAGCGGTATAAACCTATTCTATATAGACACATACTTAATAATATCTGGAGATTTAGCCTTTCAATCTCAGCTATGTTTTTTCTTTGTATTTTAAATAATTCTATTTTCGTTTTAAAGAAAGTAACCACGGTTTGCAACAATCTTCTTTTCAAGTCAGACCGCTGTTTTCTTCCTAAATATATTTAATTAACTAAATATATTTAATTTACTAAACATATTTAGTTATCTTTTAGAAATACGATACATTTTTCTGCTTCTTAAATTTCTTCTTCTAATTCTTAGTGTACGTTATATACTCGAACATATGCAAGCATTTATGGCAGGTTAAACTTTGGTGAAGTGCGCGAGCGGAAGGAAATGAGATTTTTATGTGTCTCATAGCCTTTCGTCTCCTTCGAACCGAAGGACTTTTCGCTTTGCACAAAACAAGAGGAAAAAAAAACGTGGAATAGTGAAACGTGCTTTGCATAAAATGTGAGCTGAACTGTCCGTGTTTTATTATCCCGGGCACACAAACAACTTGATTCAGTCTTCGTTATCTCTCACGCTTGGCTGGCATAAAAATTTGTTGCCTGCGTTTTTTCCACGTATTCCTTGGCTGTGTGTGTGTGTAGTTTTTTATTTCCTAGGAGCGGGTTTATGCTTTTTTACGAGTCGGGTTCATTCGCGTCACTTTTTTGCCATTCCTGATTTTTTGGTTGCCGGCACTTGTTAGGTTCTTGCTTTGTGCGTACGGCAAATGGCTTTCATGCACTTTTTTGTCAGGTAGAAAATAGTTTCATTCAGTTCGCTTTGAGCGAAAAGTTTCTGAAGTTTTTCCGGGCTGCCTTTTTCCCCCCTTTATTTTTTTTTTTTTTGGTTGTTGAGCTTAAAGTCCTTCAAGGGGTTGAGAAATTGCATTGCGGTTTAGGATGGCAAGCGGATTTGTTTAGCGTTTGAAGGAGAAAACTTGTAGGGGAAAAGGTAATAGTGTTTGTATTAAATTAGATTTATAAAATAAAGCTTAAAGTAAAAAATTATATTGTTTTTATATAGTTAAATAAAAACATATATAATTTCTT
>JAEIIG010033481.1:0-29351 GCA_018904695.1 Drosophila parvula | reverse complement strand
CTGGTCGACGGCTGTCCAGCCAATTCGGTGTCCACGAAATCGATTATATCCCCAATGCGAACGCGTCCCTTGACACTCCGGCGGAAATGCATCTTGGGAAAGTCGAGCGGCTGCACCTGGACTTCGGTTAGGATGCCACTGACTCCGATGCGACCCAGGATTTTAATAACACGGGCCTTCGCTGAGGCAGGCTGAGACATTTTATAGATTTAGCAGGAAAGTCTGAGCAAAAATGGCAGAGATTACTTTGATCAACTTTTATTTATAAGATTTACATTTGAAAAGGACGCATACATAATTACAGGGACACCGAATGCCTATCTTTAATTTAAATAGTTTGTAATACTTTGGATATGTCTAAGTGCGATTTCCTAAGTGAGCTCAGTTCGAGACACTCTCAAACTTTCCCCGAAGTAGAACATCCCTCATAATGCCAGCGAGTTCTTCGTTCTTTTGCGCTCGCATCTCATCGATGAGGGACTCCTTGAATCCCGGATCTTTGGCTGGATCTGGGGTTTCATGCACCTTCTGCTTTTCCAACTGCAACTGGGGCACATCCGCTCCGAATGTGGCCCCGATCCGCTCTACACTCTGGGCTCCCGTTTCCCCAATTAGCGACCAACTGTCCGTTCCAAACCAAATACAAAGTGGTTCATTGGAGTCCGTGACATGGACGCGAAACGGATGGGCGGGACTTCCGAATCCCATATGGCTGATGGTGTCTCTTAGCACCTTGGCCAGCTTGGGTATTCGCTGGGAGTAGAACAGCAAGGCACCACCGATCAGATGGGCCACAGATCGTAAGCACCGGCAGGTGTGCGTTTTAACAGCTGGATCCAAGCCCGCAAAGATATCATACTTCCCGCCCACAATCACAACGGGAAAGGGTAGAGGTTCCCGGTTCCCCAGATCCTCCTGGTTCTGCAGACCCACTCGCTCCAGTGTTCGCTGTTCAAGCATTTCCCTTAGGTCCGGCGTCAAGTTCTCCATCATTTTCTGAGCCGTATCCTTCAATCCCTTGTAGGCACACTCCAAATCCGTCCAGAATCGTTGCGGTTGCGAGAGATCGAGTATTATGAAGACAGCCAACTGCTGCAATCCATGTGTCCTCATGGGCACCTCCAGTAGTTGTTCGGCATTGTCGAGGGAGCCCAGCTCCCACACATTCATGACTTGAGGTGACTTTCCACTACCGATTCTCCGACCGAAGCTATACTCCAGGGCCAGAGTGGGACGCGTTGTGTGTTCCTCGCGGTCAAAGAATTTGTTGATGGCCGTGGTTTTGCCCTGAAAGGAAAATATATAATATAATATATATATTTTAATTTATTTTTCCAAGATCTATCCTTAAATTCGAAAAATGTATTTCTTATACTCATCCATCATTTATTACCACACATTTGCTTCCCAAAATTAACAGCGTTCGCTCTTTGGGCATTGTGGTGGCCTCTAGTTGTCGCAGTCGCTGCTGTTCCTCCGCCAGTCGACCAGCTATGTCCTGGATGCTGGGCGTGGCACTTTCGCCGCCCTCGTTATTCTTTTCAAACATTTTCTGAAGACGCTTGTGCAGGCTGTAAAATATCTGCGGCAAGCGCATTGCATGAGAAAAGTGAAAAGAAAAGCCGGAACTGAAACTAAATGGCTATTTGTTTGCCGTTTTAACGGTTGCCCATGACAACGGTCTGGCAACATTGTTCGGGGTGATTGGCAATTCGAATTTGGCTTATGTACAATATTTTAACAAGAAATTACCAATTTAATTCATTTCCTTTATTAATACGATTAAACAGGCAAGAATCTTATATTTTTTATATATTAGATTATATGAAGGTCTTAAATGTTTATTTTTTATGTGATTTTGTTTCCTAATTTGTTGTAATTATACCCGAATATTTTATAAGGCAAAATACCATTTAATATATACAAAGCTGTCTTTAATACATTTCGAAACGTACTTTAACATCTTAAAATCGTGAATATTTCTATTTCATTTAGTCCTTTAACTAAAAATATTGTCTACCACCAACACTCGAGCTAAAACTGGCCAGGAAGGAATATACTGATAATTAACCCTTAAAATAATACTGTAATAAAATAATAGAAATAAAAAACAGGAAACTAATATATCCAACCATTGATTAGAACACGGGATTAACCATTTTTGATTTTATATATGTCTTATATATTTTATACTATGCTTTAATCATAAGCCTTTCAGTGACTTTACGCTTATGTGTTTATAAAAAAGTGCGCAACCAAGGAGTAATAAGTTCTGAAGTACATTCCATAGATAATAATATGCAACAGGTTTCACATGAGGTACGCAGTTTAAATATAAAAATGAGTGATATTTAAAAGATTTCAGTAAATGTAAACACCTTCTTTAAGGATCATCAAGAGACTCATTCTACCATTTTTTAATGGACCCAATTGATTCATCTACTAAGGACCAGGTCTGAGAAAACCCCCCATTTTTACAACGCGAGACCCCATATCGACCTATGTGATTATTACTTGTTCTATGAAGACGTACAGAGTTGAGATGGATGCAACCTAGGAACATAAAAATAACAAAACAAAAAATAAAAATACTCCTTTTCCATTGCTCTATGGGGCGGAAAATAAAAATACCAAATTTAACTGTGCGCCAAACCACTTTGGAATACTCCGGAATGCCATGCTCAGTAAAGCCATATCTCCTCCAGAATCCCGTTGTCCAGTTGCTCGGCGGGAAGGGCTTTCAGTGTGCGCAGCGTCTCCATGTAGAAGGTCAGCTCCGAGGTGACCACACCATGCTGCGGCCCACCATTGTTGTTGACATTCAGCTTCAGCAGCTGCTCCCGCAGCTTGTCCTTGAAGTTGCGGTGCACCACGCCGTAGATCTCGTGGATCTGTGCTTCGGGCAGCACTCCGGCGATGGCCTCGTGGAGTTTTACTAGATGCCGGGAGATGTGGCGGAAGGTTTGCGAGGGTATCGGCGGACGTGCCTCCCAGGCTTCCAGTTGGGCCGCTAACCGCTCTGAGACTATTCCATGGATCTTGTTCTCAATTTCCTTGATGTGACCCTGATAGTCCCTTTCGATGGCCTCGTATCCACTCATCGCCTGGAAGTGCTCCTTGAGCTTGGGCAGCAGCCACAGGACCAGTTGCAGCGCCCGGGAAACTAGCGCCAAATTGGTGCTAGTAATGGTCTTCAGGCCAGCCACTCGCATGGCCCCAGCTCCGATAATTAGTTGGCAGCTGCGTGAGTTGAAACATCTCAGGAGGTCGACGACGTTTCGGGCATGATAGCTGGCCAGCATTGGCAGCCTCTGGGCGCTGCCTCCGTACTCGTACAGCATCCGGATGAGCATCAGCGAGGCGCTGACTAAGGTGAACGGCTGCTTTCCCTCCACCAAAAGCACGGGATTGCCGCTGCCATTGCTGATCAGGTTGCCCAACTCCGGTTTGGCGTAGTCCCCGGCAGCCATTCGCTCAATGATCCGCTGAAACTCATGGGGAATGTCCACCTGCCGCCAGCGCTCCTGATCGAGGAGTAGGGACAACTTCTGCTTTCGTTCCGAATGGAATCTTTGAGAGTATCGCGACGCCTGGACTTTTAAGGCCAGCTGGAGCGGCACACTGGCCACACCACAAATGCTTCTCGTGGTCTCGCCAAACTGTTCCACAATCTCCGAGAGCTGGGTGAGCTCCTGTTCACTCGCCGAACTCTTCTCCAGGCTCTGGGGGGACACAATGTTGGCGCAACGCTCATGGCAGTAATGGCAGACAGCCTGCAGGAGTTGCTGCAACTGGGCGTGCAATTGCTCGTGGTGGCCGGGACTAAGAAAGGCCTCCGAATCTATCAGATTCACAGCATCCTGAGCTCCGACAGCGGCATCCGCTGTTTGTTGCATGATACCGACCACGGCCTTGATGCGTTCGAGAATGGAAACGAGAGCCTGACTGGAGCGCTGCAGGAGGGCAATCCATTCGGGCAAGGTGAGCTCTAAGGCTTGCTCCCCGTGACCCGTTAGACTGATCTCCTGATCGCTGTCACTGCGCGCCAACACCTCGATGAGCAGCTGCTTAATGATGGCTCTAATGGTGGCAATGGCTTCCTGCTGATAGGACTGGACAAAGGAGAAGTTCTGCTTACGCAGCAGGCCCATCACAATGGCCACCAGCTTGTCCTCCTCGGCGCAAACGCTGTCCGTTTCACGGAGCCCGTCCGTCAGCGGTCGATTGAGGTCCGAGGCAGCGTAGCGTTCGAATTCCGTGGTGAGCATCTTGTCGATCAGCTTCTCCATCTCGCTGAGCTGCATGGGCAAGTGCTTGAAGCAATGAATGCCGAGCAGCTCGGCGGATAGGATCTCCTGCGTGGTTCCAATTAGGTCCAGAGCTGCCACATAGTCCTGGGTGCCCAGGAGGAGCTGCAGCATCGGCTGCGTCTTGTGCACGGTGGCCATCAGTCGGAGTTTGTCCAGCGTTAGGTTGTAGTGCTGCCTTCGCTGGGCGTAGCGCAGCACCTTAAAGCTGTCCACCACCGAGTGGCTGTGCAGCTGGGCCAATGCTGCCCGCAGCTGACGCACCTGCTCCGCCGCCTGCTCCATTTCGGCCAAAATGGCATGCTGCGTGGTCATGGCGTGGAAGAAGGCACCGGATTTCTGCGAAACCTGCTGGGCAATCTTAACCTCCACCATGTCCAGGTAGTGACTCAGTTGTTCCTGCAACTGGCGGCCCGTTTGCTGGTGCGTTTCCGGCGTGGAAGCGGCTGTCTGCATGTAATTGGGAAAGACCTGCTTGAAGGTCGCGGGATGATGCAGCTGCAGCTGCGACTTCAGGAAGATCTCCGGCACTGAGGCCAAATGCGTGGGTGTTGTCTGTCCACCGTTGCCCTGTCCGACTAAGCCCTGTCCTCCGTTCTCCATCGGCTTATCCCGCTCCAGCTGCTGCTGTCGCCGCTCATGCCAACGGTAACGCTTCCCTATGCTCCCCAGATATACGGAAAAGTCCGCATGCGTGATGTCCGGCAGCCGGGGAGAGGCGGGCACATGACTGCGATCCACAAAGTGTTCGCCCCACTTCTTGGTGAATAGATTGCTCTGTTTGCCGCGCGACGGATCGTTCAGTACGGCCGGGAGGTTCTGGGCCGCCGAGTATACTCCCCATTCCGGTGGCATTTCGCGCGTCTGCTGATTCACATGATACTTGGCCACATGGGCGTCGTAGTCGCGGTCCGAGACACCGTCCAGTGGCAGAGAGGCGCAAACGCCATTGAAGCCATAGCGGCAGACAAAGGAGCCGCCTTCACGGGTGCAGTGACGATTTCGTAGGTGACTGGAAAATATATATATATGTATATTTTATTATTTAACATTTTTATCTAATAAACAGGGTGGTTTTTAACTTGTAGCCAATGTATTTACTCTAAACTTGATTACATTTCTTCGACTGTACTTCTGTGGTACAAACAAGCTGCCTAAATAACAAAATACAGCTGTTTTTACCTGCTACCTGGCTAATTTTACCTGTTCTCTACTTTCGTTCGAGTCCAGAAAAGTCCGTAATTATGACTCCACTCGATGAGCGGACATTTATGGGCGCTTACTCACTTGACAAAGTCGCTGATGGTCTTAAAGTGCTCCCGGGTGCAGTAGTAGCAGCTCTGCCAGCTGGGCGCTCCAGGTGCGGCAACCCCACTGCCGCTGGCCGTGGAGAGCTTCCTGAAAGTGGATGCCAGCTCAGTGGCAGAGGCTGCATCTCCGGCGGCTCTTGTAGTGGCCATCACACATGCTCTGCGCCCGTAATCCCGCGCCGTATGGTCTCCTGTTTTGCTCGCCGCCTCCCCCCAATCGTTGACGTGTTATGTCGATGTTTGCTTTCTACCTTCGCTCGATGCCGGCTGATGTGGCATTTTGGTCGCCTTTTAGGGCGCTTACAGGTGTCGGGCCAGATGCATTTAGTCTGTTTGTGTTAATGGTAACTAATAACAGGCGAAATTAATTAATTAATTAATTAATTTCTGTTGCTTTGGTCAATATTTGCAAGTGGAACAATATTATGATGACGTACTGCAGTGTTGGTAAGCGCCGCGATGCTGCCTGACAGCTGATGAGGGGTGCGAATAGGCAAGCATGAATGATGGCGGGCTTGCATGATGCATCAAATGAATGAGGACTTGGAAATGCTGCAATCATGTAAAAATGAGTTTACGAAACATTTTTAAACAATATTTTTTTATCATAATAACATATAATAATATAATATATATTTCTTGTAACATTGGGAAATGAGAATGAATTAATATTGTTATTTAAATTTCTTATAAAGGTATTACATATTATATTTACATATACATACCATATTTTTATAATATACATTTTTAATAATATCAATATATATTGCAATTATAGTTTTAACATGCAATCAAATTAATCAACTCAGTTGGGTCGTGTGAAGGGTGCTGGTCTCACTCGAACGTTTTCCAGCACTACATGCAAAAGTCAGCTGTTGGCTTTTAGTTGAAAAATTCTCCGTTCCAAAATTGCGGCGCACCGGCTTTTTAAACATAAACACACAAAATTTGTACATTAAGTAATTATAAACTATAAAAATTAAAATTAATCTGTACCTAGATCATAGCCATGCGGCTGCGACCCCGTTGCTGTGTGGCAGTGGGTGTGATTTCCTGCATTTGGCTGGTATTCCTCGTTGTCTGCTTTCGATGGATCTCAAGCTACGAAAACTTCATGTCCGGCGATCCCATCGAGCTCCTCTGGTGGTCCCGTTCCATGCACTTCACCTACGACGAGGTGCGCCAGTGCGGCGTACAGACCTGCCGCATCAGCAACAAGCGGCGCCGCCTGCCGATGGCCCGGGTTCGTACTGTGTAGATTGTTCCCCTTATCCGCATCCGGCGGCGTCTTATCACATATAAGCTAAGCCTATATGCCATTGTTCTCGTCTCTCCCAACAGGGCGTTATGTTCTATGGATCGGATATGAAGACCGGTGACTTTCCGCTGCCACGAGCCCAGCGGCATGTGTGGGCCTTGCTGCACGAGGAGTCACCCAGGAATGTGCCCTTCGTGCCCCACTTTGAGTTCCTGCGTCATTTCCACTTTACGTCGACATTTAGTCGCTACAGCAACCTGCCGCTGACCACACAGTATCTACCCAGCGGGCAGGCGCTCACCTCGCTGGACTACTACATTCCGTATGCCGGCAAGTCAAAGTTTTTGCATTTATACCCGTCGCCGTCGATAGTGTTTCTGCAGAGCGACTGCGACACAATGTCGGGACGAGAGGACTATGTGAAGGAGCTGATGAAATATATGCAGGTTGATTCGTATGGCGGCTGTCTGAAGAACAAGGATCTGCCGGAGAGGTAAACTAACCCTCAGTGTATACCAACGCAATCTGACAATCAAAATTTCCCTTTCTTTTATAGTCTAAATAGGGATTACCTCAACAATCTGTATTCGCCAGAGCTATTGAAGTTCCTATCCATTTACAAGTATATGATTGCAATTGAGAATGCGGTCTGTTCCGACTATATAACTGAAAAGTTTTGGCGCCCCTTGGTCATAGGTGTCGTGCCCATTTACTTTGGTTCGCCCACAATTAAAGTGAGTGGTTTTTTGAAACTATATAGTGAGACATCTTATTTTAAATGCAAATTATGCTTACAGGATTGGCAACCGAATGAGAAATCTGCAATTTTTATAGATGATTTTCCAAATCCGCGTGCCTTGGCCGAATATCTAACGCAGTTGGCGGAAAATAAATCTGAGTACGATTCATACCGAACACACAAACTGAACTGGCAGAATCCCATCTCCAATCAACGTCTGCTCCTCAATCTAATTACACGCGAGTACCACATAGGCGACTCCTCGCCCGGTGGATCCCTCTTCGAGAAGTTTGAGTGCGCCGTGTGCCGGTATGTGTCCAATGGGGCATGGGGACACCGGGCGCACTCCTATCATTATAACTGTCCGATGAAGCCGGTATTTGCACCTGTGGAGAATCAGGTGGAACCACAAAATGTCGCCGACTGGCGATCGGTGCTGGAGGTGGGCCAGTGTCAGGCAAAGATTTTAGATGAGTTCTTTCGCGGCAACTACAGTTACCATCAGGCGGATTTCGATGCTGAGCTTAATAGGAGGATAGAGAAGAATGAATGTAAAATAGACTAGATCAAAGGGTCGTAAGCGGTGGACAAACTCAAGTTGAAGACATAACGAAATTACATTTCTGTATTTGCTTACAAAATGCCTACATTCAAATAATCTGTGATTTTTAAAAAGGACTATAAAATTGTGTTTTATAAAAACTAGTAATAGGCAAAAAAAACTAAATAAAAAAACCAAATGTTTATGAAACGTTACTAATGTTTATTTGTTGTCTTGTGAAACGACATCAGTCTCTATCTTTGGTTCTTTCGCCTCGTCTTCCTTCTCATTAGGACATACTTCTGCTATCTGTGCCGAGTCCTCATCTGGTTTTAGCATCGGATCTGCCGGGATTAGCATACCATTAATGACAGACGAAGCATCTGCTTGCACAATGCTTGCGGGCGAACTACCATCTTTTAATGGAATATCAGTTAGCGAGGGAACACTAGTCACATCTTCGATATTGCAGAAACCCGCGACCGGATGTCCACAGGCTTTTGCTAAATTCCTGAGAGTGTGGTCAAGCAGTTCTGCCTTTATTTTATTACTTAGCAATGAAGTTCTCAAGTTGTTAGAGCTTTCGAAAGAATTGCCAGATAATGTAGAGGTTTGATCCATTTGGGTTTGCATCATACATTCAGGGCTAAGTTGGGATGAAAGCAATGTATATTAAAGTCCCCCATATTGATCACAACTTTCTCCTGGTACTTACTATTGAGACGTACGATCCCCATGATTATATTTATATCCTAGCTCTAACCCGTACATGATGCCCTTGAGCACAGGATCATTCTCACAAGCCATACCCATGGCATCCATAATAGAAGACAAGGCACAACTGTCATTACTGGTTTCTGGTTGGTTCTTTGGGTTTAGTTTGGGAACCCGCTTGCGCTTAACCGGATAGGGCGTGGGCTTCTTTGACAATACCTTGCGTTTGGAGTCTTTATTGCTTGCATAACTTTTTGCCCATTTTACAGCCTTGACTTTTGCAGATTTCTTGCGCCGCACTGCACTGATGGGTGGCAAATAAACGCCGCAGTAGATGCAAGTATCTTTGGATCCTGATTTGTTTTTGTTACTACGCGTCATTGTTACAAATTAAGAAAAACTTGTTCGTGTTAATTTACAAATTTATTTGGTAAATTAACGAAATTTTGTACTGGTTTATTTTTTTTAGAGCCAAAAAAATAGGTGTTCTCTGTACAATTTATCGAATGTTTGTGAGTTGACAAACCCCAAATGCTGGATGTATTACTAAGGAGCCTACTGTGTGATATATTCCTTAGTTCCCCGGACTCCTAAGATGTTTTTAATTTAATTTTTTTATTACCATTATTACCATCGATTTTTCCCCGAAAAAAGAAACCCAAATACGCATAATTTATCTCTCAATCTGTGCACTCTTTATTATTGTAGTTACCACCTCCCTCTTACATCTGCCAGTGCATCGTGGGCATCACCTCCTTCAGCTGTCCCATGTTGACGATCCACATACTGCCATTCTTCATCATCTCCATGGCCTTGATCATCTGCATGGCCGCCTCCTCGGGCATCTGGCGCTTGGCGCTTTCCATGGCCTCCACCATGGACTCAGAATGGTGCCAGGTGATGTTGTCTCGCAGATTCATCATCATTTCACCGTTGGTAAGGCCCGGGCACATGGCCATAAACATGACACCGGTCTTCTGGTAGATCATCTTATCCCCCATGGAGCGGGTGAAGCCAAGGACGCCGTGCATGGCGCCGGCATAAACGGCGAAGGCGGGTGAAGGTTCCAAACCATAGACGGAGGCCATGTTGACCACCATGCCACCCATGCCCATCTGGGTCTTGTCCATATAGGGCATTGCCATCATTGTGGCGTGGATCATGCCAGTCTGATGAGGAAAAATATAAGAGAAATGAATAAAGGTGGAAAAAGAGGAAACAGAATTCGCAGCAGACATTCTAATGATTCTCCTTCATGTTTCCTTACCAAATTCATGCCCATCGTCATCTCCACATCCTTATCGAGCAGGACATTCTCAGCATTGATCATCACATCGAAGTGACCCATCATCTGGCCCATTTTCTTCATGGTCTGATCAATGGACATCTTGTCCATGAGATTCATCTGCATGAACATCACCTTGACGGAGGGATTGATGGCCTGCAGCTTCTTCATCATCTCGACGTTCTCCATGCGATGCATGATGCCCATCATCTTGATGTCCTGCTGCATCAGTTGCATCATCATCTGCCAGCCGATGCCGCTGAAGCTGCCCACATACACGACATTCTTACCGGTCCAGTCGAACATTTTGATTGGATTTTAATTGTCTTTGACTTGACTTGGAACTGGGACTGCAAGGGAATAGCTGACTGACTCCGTCTGACTGATTCCGAGTAGATTGCTGCGCTTATATAATATCCCGGATGCCCCGGTCCAGATGTCCAGCGCATCTATCTAGAATGCAATAACATCGCCGTCAATTTCGGCAATCTTCGCCGGGGTCAGGGGGTCAGAGATCAGGTCCCTGCAGAGGCGTTGATACCTCGGAGCTTGGCAAAGACGACAACAAGTCCCCGAGTTCGTCACCAGCTGTTGCCAGTGGGTACCAGATAAGATCGCTATCGAGGTAGCTGAGGGCGTTGGCGTAGACGATCTCTCGCCACCTGACACATTGTATCATCCCTCTTGGCAAGGTGTTCCTCATTAAAATAAAATTGCACAATTTAATTGCAGGTAAGTGCTGCAATGCTTAGAATAAGTTGCATCAGATTTGGCTTAGTTTTTAGAGATATAGGCCAGAACTTGTATACAAAATTAATCTTATCATGGTAATATGATAAGTTAAATACTAATTTTATAAGAAATTCCATGTTTAAGGCTTACATAAGGAGTTGATAGGATTCTAATTCTATTTGTCCTTCTGTATTCCTATTTATTTGATAACAATACCTTTACTGTCTTCGGGTTTTTCACAATTGCACACTTATTATATATTACATACATTATTATAAAATTTCCAATGCCTTTTAATCCCAATTAAAAACATTTAATGTATATATTCTTATAAAAAGATTAACGTACATTTATTATGGTTTCAAAGAGCTTGTTTAAAAACGCTTTCTTAGACAATCACAGATGTTTAGGCTACAAACAATACTAATGAATATATACAAATGCAGGAGAACTTTAATTACTTGTCGATCTCAACCAAAATCAAATACTATCTCCACTTTCGTCACTTGTCATCAATAAATAATCTCTAAATTTCATTTTGGCAAGTTTGGGGTTGTGCTCTCTTTCTCAAAGGGACTCCTTCTCATCAATAAAACTTCAACAGCAGAAGACTAACGATCAAAGTCAATATACTAGATGCCAATCCTGATCCGCCGCCTCCGGTATTTGGTGGAGTTCCGGTTGTGGGCTTGTCATTATCTTCCGTAACTTCTCCGTCAGACTTTAAATCCGGATTGTAGTCGCCACAGGTGGGGAAATTATCAGGCACTGCGACCATTTGATCATCGTTGCCCACTTTGAATACCAAAGCCATGCCTATCTCAGCATGGAACTCGATGTGACAGTGGAAGAGCCAATAGCCCGGATTGGAGGCCTCAAATCGGATGATGGTATAACCGCCATCTGGTATGGTCACCGTGTCCTTGACAGGAGGATTAACGAGGTTCCGCTTGAGTAAATTGAACTGATCCAGTTGTTTAATCTGTAAATATGAAATATATTAATGAAAACCAATGTAAAAGATTAAAGAGATTAATGGATTGAAGGTTAATTATAAAATAAAACTTCTCTAAACCGAAAGAGACTGCCTCCTGTTACCCCAACTCACCATTTCAATGGTTACATTCTCTCCCAGTCGCTCCAATCCCATAACCCTGAAGGCATTGCCGTGCAGGTGGAACGGATGATTGGCATAATACTGGAAGCCCTCGTCCACAATGATCAGCTCGACGACTGCACCCAGCGGTACCTGTAGAACATGGTGACACTTGCAGAAATCCGTTCGACAATCAATGCCCTGATCCGCCAGGCTGGTTTCGTTGCAAAAGTCCGAGTCCTTCAACTGGCTCCTTGAGGGAAGCAGTGCCATTGGTGGAAACTCCAGGGTTATGTGATTCAGTTGGGGCGTGTAAAGTCGATTCTGCTGCGTCATATCCATGTCCATGGCATATAGATCCTTGTCGTGGAAGTCGGGATTATTCTTGGTGTAAAAATCATAGTAAATGAAGAACTTGTAGTCCGCCTCCGGCTTGAGGGTATCGTGATCGATGCCAGACACGTGATCGTAAATAGGCAAGGCCCTCATTTCGGCCACGGTCTTGGTGTCCGGATAACCAGGACCCCGGTTCATCACGTTCAGCTCAATGCCCTCGGCCTTGTGGGCGTAACTCAATTCCGCTGTGGGTTCTTCGTCGGGGGCACCCTCATAGCGCAGTATGGCCACTTGGAAGGCGGAGGTGAAGACCTCACTGCAGTCCATCAGGCCCTTGAGGCGGATCCAATAGTTGCCCACCTCCATGTTGGCATTCAGCACAAAATCGAAGCGCTCTCCGGAATAGGTTACAATCGAGCCCACCTCCATGGCCTCGATGTCGAAGCCATCCGAGTTGATGGCTGTTAGGTTGTGGCCATCCACGGAGACTACAATCGGGCAGTTGAGATACTCAGCATTTATGATCCTGAAGCGGTAGCGGAATCCCCTTCGCACATTATATACCTGATGAGGGACCAGTTCCAAGGGAATCTCATTGAGGTTGCCCCTCTTCTGGCGCGAGTGTACGGGAAAGAGTCGGGTGCTGTTGCTTTTGGCCAGACGCGCTTGACGCGGCAGCGTCTGAACAAAGTCCACCTGGGACTTGGGCAGGGGATCCAGGGGTTTCGTCGTCCTCTCCTGAGTTCGGCTTTGCATCTGCTTGGCCTCTGCCCAAATACGATTGTAGTAGCGTCCCCTTCCGTTGATGAGCAGATTGTGGGGCTTGTTGTCGCCGCGGGAGTGATGATGGAAGGAGAATATGCTGGCACCCGTATCGTGTATCCAGTCCTGGAGAGTCATCACATGCTCGCTCAGATCGAAGTCGTAGAGGCTGCTGTGGGGCTCGGCTGTCTTGGGTTTCCGGATGATCAAAGCACCGAAGACACCGTCGCCACGCTGCATTCCGGTATGCGAATGCCAGAAGTGAGTGCCGGAGAGATCGGCGGGAAAGGAGTACCGGAAGCTAGCATGCGGGGTAATCGGACACTGGGTGATATGCGGCACCCCATCCATATAGGGCGTCTTCTTCTGGTGCAGTCCATGCCAATGGATTGAGGTGCTTTCCCCCAACAGATGGTTCTTCACATCCACCACGATCTGATCGCCCTCACAGACCTCGATCGAGGGTCCCGGCATCATGCGATTTACCACTGTGATACTCCGCTCCAATCCATCGCCCATGACGCAATGGGGCCGGGAGCAGTCGGTGAGGTTTCGGGGACAATCGTAACAGGCCTTCGAGAAGGTCTGATACCATTCCACGACAAAGGTGTAGTGACAGGTCATGGGCTCAGCTCCCACCTGGCAATCCCGATTGCAAGGATGCTGCCTATACCACTCGGCTGTCCATATATCATCTGTGGTTTCCACCTCACCTTCCTGAAGCTCATCAATCCTCGTGGTTTTCAGGGGTCTACAGTGGGGACAGCAATTCTTATTCTCTAGCCTCGAGGCGGGACAGTCTTCTGTCAACGGTTGACAGCTTCTCTTGTAGGTGTTGATGATGATCTGGCCAGTCTCCAGGCGACCACACTCGAGAAGAGTGCAGTCGGCATCATTGTGCCAGGACTCGCCCACAGCATACAGGGTGTGGTTGTGCTGGCAATGGGTCCTGACACACTCCCCACAGCAGCTACCTTCGGCACTGCGCAGCTCGGAACCCTTGGTAATTCGAAAAGCTTGATTGTATAAATTACTTAAGGGAAAGGATTTAAATAAATACTCACCACTTCGCAGTAGAACTCATTGCAATCTACCGGGGTCACCACGATATGAGCCTGCGGATCCTTGGCAACTCCTGCGGCACAAGAGTACACCAAACAAGGATCCTTGGCGGCAAACCATACGGCTCCAAGCTCCTTGCGGTAAGTGGTGTTGTGCTCCTGGTACAGGCAAATGGTATTATCTGAAAAATATTTATAAATAATAAACTAAATACATTGAATACAATTTAAAACGCTTATAATTAAGTATATCTGAACTTCCAAGTCTTAACAAATGAAGGAAATAATTTGAAGAGCATTAAATTGGTTTAAAATATTAAAGATATCATGAAAGTTCTTTCGAACATATTACGGCTTACATTATTTTTATTTTAAAACCGGTTTGAATCATCGAAAAGAATTCATATAGCCTGTATCAGCTTTATTTAATTTACTCTTTAGCCACATACAAGAAAAGATACATCCGTTTTTATTTATCAACATAATTAGATTTACTGCCTTACGGGTTATTAAACCAAAGCTGCGACACCTCAAGGAAAATTTTGTTCAGGCAATTATTCAGCTTTGTTCGTGTTTGCACTGACAAACAATTGTTTAGTGACATTAAGCCCCGGGTAAATATAATTCACGTGGCCATAAACAGAAAAGGCCAAAAAAGAAAAGACAAATACAATCAGTTTGAGACCAAAACAATTGTTGGTGTCTTTGTATTGTTTTATTCTTTTTTTTCTTTACGCGGCATATCACGCGCCTAAGGCAACTCCGCAATTTATAGCACATTTAATGAAATGTATGGCATTATTTTTCACGCTTGAGCATTCATTTGCTATATAGGTGTGCGACTGCTATTATTAGTTCATAAATGATCATTACAGGTGCTAATTTCTTGCCTCCTGGTGCCTTGAACCCGGAGAGTGTCTTGATTCATCATAAGATAGACGACATGTGTGAATTATAATGAAAGTGAGAATTGCGATGGACATTCTGGCTTAGTTTTTTTTAGAATTAATATAAACCAGTTCTTGCAAGAAGTGTAAATAATATATTCTGGAATTGAATAGCACATAAAGTATAGTTAACTATTTATTTTATGTTCACAGCCACATTTTAATTGATTTTTATTTGCAGATAAATCTTCTTGCTCCACCAGTTTGTGTCCAATAAATTTCACCTGACATTCCTTGGCCATTTGATCAGTCTCTGATTGCTCATATGCCATAGGACAGGTGTCGACATTTGTATGTTAATTAGTGCACTCAACAGAGCAGTCAAGAGGGCGTTAGAATGCCAATTAAAATGCCATCAAGATCCGGATCGACTTAGGTGAACTGACCCGTTTTTAATTTCCTTTAGGCCAGTTACTGAACGGTAATTGCCCTTTGTCAATGTCGCATGAGCTGGCATTAGCTGGCATTAGCTTACAATCGGATATTTGCCAGGCGGCTCTATGGGAAATTTCAAGTGCCCGCCTAATCTTCAGAGGCTCATAAATGCGGCTGACCGTGAAGGCGACTTAACTGAACCAACTAAATATAGTAAATTTTTGCAGTTTGTGATCAACATCACGAACGAAAGAAAATTTTCTGCGCCTGACTACTTGCTTTTGGGAAATCACTGCTAAAAATACACTCACATTAAAAAACAATTAACTTTACGGCAGCCATCGACACGATGTGATTAAGAATCAGATAAGCTGATAAGATGTTGTTGTTTAGCTTCCAAGAAACACAACAGCTTTTTGTGGAATTAAAAAACAAATACAAATATCATTAGTAGCCAATAAACTGAATTTTACAATTTTACCAAGTGTTTTTTGTTTTGTAAAAGATTACGGTAAGAGGACCTTATAAAAGTTATGTGGTTAAAAATGAATGGAGGCTTGGCTAAGATAAACAAGCCTTTGAGTAATCAACAAATTAAGGAGACAATGAGCATCAAAAGTTTGTATTTCAATTACGAACGGTTATTCCAGCATAAAAACGAAAACAAAAGAACATTTTTACGTAATTAGGGTGTATAAACAAAAGACAAAGGTTAATAAAACTTTGAAGTATTTAAATTTATCACTAAGCAAAGTTTAATACAAACAAATTCGAAGGCTTTGAAGAATTCGCTCCCACCAAGAGCAGACTTAAAAGTTCTTCAATAACAAAAGGCATTATTCATGAGCAAATCAACAGTTTTGTCGTGAAATGAAATATGAGCCCATGGCATATGGGGCCTCAAGCTCATCCTGGTTGGTATATATCTGGCGTTTTCCTTCGTTCTTTTATTCTTTTTTTATTTTTTAAAGGGAGACTGGGCGATGTCAGCATCTGTTTGGCATATAAATTATACTATGTGCGCGAGGAGGATGGGCTGCACGTACGTATCGCATATAGCCGGATCCGTTAGGCGGAGCTGTCTGTCAGTTACGCATTAAGGCCGTGTTTATTGACTGTTTTTCGGAGGGGGCGGGGGCGGTGGTAGAGTGTGTGTGTGTGTGTCTGTATGTCCGAGCGGCTTTCAACGGTGAGCTGCATCGTTTATTGGCTCGTTATGGCCATTATTATGATTGCCTACCGGCCGCCAACGTTTGTTTTAACCATCAGGCAAGCACTCGCCTGATTATTTGCCGGACTTACGCAAATTCACATGACGCCAGGTGGGCCGGTACTTCAATTTTCGCATGTGAGTGGCAATCCACGTTTACATTGTCTAAAGAAAGATACTTACATAGATACATATACGGGTGTATATTTTTACTCGGTGCTAATTTTTAACACCGTCATTAATGTTGGCCAAGGTCAAGACCTTTTAATTGGCCAAGTGAAGCTTCTGTACACTAATGACGATGATGTTTTTTCTATACACTGATACAAACAAATCTAATTGTATTTTTTTTTGATGGTAGCAATATTGAAAAATAATTTTTAATGTAAAATAAAGAGGTGTATATTTATTAAGGAGTGGCGGTAAATACAATACATCATTTAATATATTTTTAATAAAATTAGGTTCGAAAAAATACTATTAAAGGCAGGTAATCTTTTCAAGAATTTTTTAAAATGAGAATAGACAAATTTAGCAAGTTTTCTTGAATAATATTTCAGTATTTTAAAATTAACATATTTGGAGCAACATTTAAGCTTAAGCAGCATATAAAAGATAAAGGAAAATATTATTTTAATAACCTTAATTCATACATTGTATCCTTTAATTTAATTTATCTTATTTAAACCTATAAATATTTATTTAGAATAAAATTTAAGTTTGTGCTCACCTTCTGAGACATTTACAGTTTCAGCTCCACTGGCGTGACTCGCAAACTGTAGCAGCACTGCTAAGAACGCTGTTAACAGCTGCGCTGCTGTTAATCTCCTGTTAATAAGCCGCATTTCGTTTTTGTTGTTTTTGGTGTTGGATTTAGTTGATGTTTTTGATTTTATTGTTGTTGCTGGTGTTGCTGCGGGCCAGCGGCTCATTTGGTCATAATTATGGCTTACGCTATTCAATTTGCGGTTATTGTTTTTATTCTGATTGTTGCTCGCCGAAAATCTCTTCTTTATTTTTTGTTGGGAATGATTTTTATTATTGAATATTTTGTGGGAGTTATTGTATTGCTATGCGGAAGTTGTTGTTAAGTTTGTACCACAAATTGCCTGCAAATAAGACAAATAAAATGAACATGATGGTATATTATTATTATTAGTACAATTTGGGGCGGAGCTTCAATTACACTTAATATGGTTATTATATGCCTAAAATATGTATTTATTCAGTTGGCTGATGGTAGCATTTAATCCCAAATTGTATTGGAAATTCTTTCTTTATATAGTACCAATTATGTATGCTTGTATGGCTTGGCAGATGGTCTCGTTGATTGTTTATAAAACGAGTTGGTTTGCCATTAAAAATGTCGTATTGTTTTTTATATGGTGGCAATTGTGGGTTATAATGTGGCTGAAATACAAATACTTTCCCCTGGTTCAAGGCCAGTTAGCAGTCTAATAGCCTTGGCAAACGGGATTAGGGGTATATAAATTGAAGTGCAGTCAAAAGTATAATGCAGATGATCCATGATTCGAAACAATAAACTTTGAACCAATAAAATTCGAGCTCATAAACTAAATAAGTACAATTATTTCGACCTAATGAGTGCTTGAGTTAGGAATTGTTAAAAAAGCAGGTGTAGCAATACAAAAAACTACAATAAATAATATTCTAAAATATATTTCTAGGCCATTCCTGGCCAGTTTCTATTAATTAATTATTTTCATCGTATGGTCAGAACTCCCCTCATCTCAAGTTTATTTCCAATTAACAATATTAACAATAACAATTACACAAATTGTTCATCCCATACCAGCCTCTCTTCCAAACTCAATCAATGGAAATCTCCTCTAACCCTACACTGATATATATTGGCCAAGCATCCTTTATTGACCTCGTCGGCACGCACATGGCCAAAAAGGGCAAACATATGAGGGAATATATTGTATATTAAGTTAAGTATGATTTACGGCCTGCCTGTAAATATCACTCATACGCTCCGTGGTGCCAGGCGCTCCTGTTGTACGCTGTGCGAGTGTGTGCGAGTGTGTGCGAGCGTGCGCTTGTGTTTTTGGTCCTATCAGCACATGGCCAGCAACTCAAGACAGTCGCATCACACTCTCAAACACACACACACGTATACAGCACGTACAAATTTAATTAATTAGCACGCTGTTCCTTAAACACACACACAGACATAGACGAAGGCAGCCGGAGGCAGCTGCTCACGTCCAGTGTCCAAAAGCCAAAGTCCGGCGGAATCCACGAAGGCACAGACAGGGTCATATAAAGAAAACTGCGCATAAATTATGAACAGGGGGGAGAAAAAAAACACCGAAATTATGCCACCGAGGAAAATACGAAAGAAATTGCGTTAGGCATTTTTCATACACATCAAGGTTTCTTTATGGGCTACGTAAAAATGATCCTAAGGAATATAAGGTTGATTGAAATTATCAAGCAGGTTGTCTCATAATTATTGAAATGTTCTTTAAATATTAAGGACACTTTTTTTTGTGGGTATTTAAACATATTTTTAAAATCCCAAATTCCTTTTTAAAGTTGTAACTATTCCTATAATGTAATGTAATTATTCCTATAAGCTTAACAGACAATTCCCATTACATCTGTAACTACATATATACATATTTATTCATCTCTTTTTAAGATACCTAATATTTAAAAAAAAAAAAAATAAACCTTGTTTACTACAGAGTATTCCAAATTCGCTGAATTATTTATACATTTTCGTTGAGAGAGCTTCCTCTGTTTGTCCCCATGGCTTCCACTTTTATTTTGGCAACACTTAAAGCATCTTAAAGATTTATGAACATCGCGAGTACCTTAAGGGCCCGTGGACCTAAACGCACTTCCGTTAATTAGGAATTAAGTGCCCGCCTACGTGGCACTTCATTTAAGTCTGAGGGAAAAACATCGTAAAAACAACGCAAATTCAATAAAAACTCATTAAAAAGATATAAGCATTTAGTGGGTAATTTCAATTTTGAATGAAAACTTTTGCTGCCAGGCGGAACTAGAATATTAATTAATGCTGCAAAAACCCATCAATTAATCACATTTTCAAATATTTGTCGAGATGACAAGTGAATGATTTTTCATAATTAGGGCTAAGAGACTGGCGGCTCAATTAATTCTGATCATCTTTCAGGTATCTCAAGTGATTCGGCCCGGTATCTTGGCATGACTAAACGATTTGTTTACGCGCTTGTCAATTTTCTAATACAAACACAATCACTTTAATTAAAATGCATCTTTGAGTCTCCAGTGGCATAGTCACGTGGATGGTCGGCTTACTCATGCCCAATGAGGTTAAGAGATTTGATTGGAGGTGTTAATAAAATCCCAGCAGGGTATTCCCTTGGAAATAGCACCAGGTGAATTCCAAGCGAATAAAGTTCTACTTCTGCGATGACCTAATGAATATGTATATATTTTATAATTCAGCTGTAAAATAGATCTCATGATGGGTAGGGTTTCGTTTCGGTTCCTCTTGAGTAGGCACAGTAGCTGGAGTTCCCCCATATAATTTACATATATTTAATCTTGAGAAAATATTAGTAATACAAAACAAAAGCCTAAATTTGAATAGGTTTTATTTAATGGAATTTTTCTGGTGCCTCTAACGCCTTTCATATTTTATTTGTAATTACTTGAACGTTAATTTCGTTTATAAAAATAGTTTGAAGTAGCCACTTTAACGAATTGAGTACAATTTGTTCGAGTGGAGTTTCAAGTGTGCTCTTATTTCGACAGTGTTTAGCATTTGCAAACTCAACGTTATGTATTATTTAATCAGGCTTTTCATTTTCAATGGCATCTTCCCGTACCTTTTATTGATGGAACCTAATCAGATTACCTTCTTTTTTTCATTGTTAATTCATTTAATGGCCAATTTCTTTCGGCCAGCACTAAATTTCTCTGACAATCAATCAGAAATTGTTGTTATGCAAAGTTTGTTTTATACATTTTTGGTTGGACACGTTCGTAAAAAGTTGCATAATGCATAAAGTGTTTTCCGTTTCAAGTTTTTACATATAATTATCCGGCTCGTTTATAGTAATTTGATTTATTTGAGATGGTTTTTTTTTTTAACGAGTATCTTCCCTGCTCGACCATTTATTTGACAACAATTAGCTGATGCCGCTTGACCGCATTTTTGATCTCTTTGTTGGCCACAACATACGTATATGTTGGGGTAGGCAGCCGAGGAGAGTGAAATGTGGCAGAAAAACGGCCAAAAGCGAAGATGGAATGGAAGATTTTTTAAGCAGCTTAACGCTGGGCCGGAGCTGCCAGTTGCGATTGCCAATTGGGGATTCCCTCCCTGGATTTCTCCTTGGGAAATACCTGACGCAACACATATCATACATCCCGGTTCTGGCCACCACCATCATCAAGTGCTGGCCACGGTCAGCCGGTTTTTTTTGGCCAGAACCTGTCTTCGATGAGGCAGTATGCTTTTCATTACAGGCCACAAACCGAGAAACCAAAACAAAGAAACCAAAAAGCACAAAAGCCAAAGTCAAAATCAAAACAAACTTTGGGTTACGTGCCGACGTGGAAAAAGGCAACAATGCGGCGAACAAAAACCGAAACCTATTTCTTAGATATGTTTATGTTTTTTGGCTCAAACAAAATACAAAAATTCGACAGTAATTTATGAATTGTGAATCATGTTTTCCAGAGATTAATTGTGAGGGCTTTTTCTCGTTGCCGATTAGAATCTCTATGGACAAACGACTGAAGCAATTATTTTTCAACGGCCAGCCAAGAAATAATTTATGAGATTTTTTTTCAATGTCAAGGCCGCTTGTAAGTGTATTTGGCGGTGTTGTTGGAAGGTATTTGAGAGGCATAATGAGTTAAGAGGTAACTTATTTTGATAAACTACACAGTTTTAATTTATTTAGATTTATGTGTCTAGTCTTTGATTTTCAGATTATTTATTCACATTATTCTTATTGGCTTTGATGCTAAATTGGATAAATAGTTGGACTCTGGATGAAAAATGCATAAATTTATTGTTTTTAATATTGCAAATTAACTCTTGTAATAGTAAATTTGAGAAATATGAAATAAAATTAAGATATCTTATGTTAATTTCCATTTTATTCAAAACTGTTGTAATTTAGCATTTATTACTTTTTTTTTTTAATCCTTTCCTTTTTAAAATCAATCAATCTGATTTTAAATAATTTTCCACTTCTATTAAGAAGGTTTTTATAAAAGCAATTCATTGCTAATATCGTTTCCACAGTTTATCACGAATGGATCTAATTGATTTGTTCCCAGATTTCATGTCTTTAAATATGCATTTTTTTTATATATTTAAGCATCTCATAGTTAGAAGGCTTAATGCATTCCCCTAAACTGTTAACCATTCAATAATTTCATATGCCAAAATCTAGATTTCGCCACAATTATAATCGCCGACGGGACTGTTTAGTTATATCAAAGTTTCTGTTTATGAAATGTTTATGGATCCACAGTTAAAACATTTATGACATACGTGAATTGTGTTACTCAGTTCGCGCTCTCTCGGCTTTATCCCAGCCAGTTTATTCACTTATCACACGACTCTGGGGCATTATGATATCACAAAATACTATTTGCTTAGCACCGGCGCGACCGTATTTTATGGCATCCGACCAGATTAGGGTCTGGTTTGAAATTTGGCGGATTTCGAATCACTCGTGGGACAAAGTCCTTTACGAAAAGTTCGCCAAAAAAAGGATCGCTACGGAGCGTTTTTCTCTAGCCAGACGCGCACCGCTCGCCGCTTAAACCGCAACTAACTCGCGCCGCATGCAACTAAGGCGCTTTTGAAGATAGCCAACGTTGCCGGCTGAAGAAAACGTGCTAAAAACTGAGTGTGATTTTAGCCCGGTTGATGACGGAAACTCGACCCTTTTTGGCCCGTTCGTATTCGACTGCTTCGGCAGCTGATAACGCGTCCGTACGATCGGCTAAGAGAGCGAGCTCAAGAGCGAGACTCGGTGATGAGCGCGTGTCACGAGTTGAAGCTATCATAGCTGAGGGTTTAACGTCTTACGTATCTGGGGGAAATAGTGAATATATAAGGTGTTCCATCTCTAATATAATTATATAATTTATCTTAAAATAAAGTCTTGCTTATTGTTATTAAAATTCAATAGATTTAAACTTATGTAAACTTGGTTAAAGCAAATATTTGTGTCTAGATCCTTATATAAATTATCTATCAAGAAATTAATATAAACACAAATTAAAGTGAAACTACGAGTTGTATTTTATTATAGTTATTATAGTATAGTAGAATTATCCATCTATAGAATATGTCTTTTTATCTATCTGTAGAATATATCTCATAATCTTATGCCACCAATCGTGACACGTAGAAGCCACGTACTTCCTCCCCTGACATTCCCTAAGAGAAGATCGCAAGAGAGAATGAGCCCCATTTTGGCACCTTAATTAACCCGCACTTGTCGCTGCTGTTGGCCATGTTAACAGCCGTACATGGTTAACAGAGATCTTGGCCGCTTATCTGCGTTGATTGGTCGAATGTTAAGAGCTCCCCTCAGAAGCTGCCGCCCCGCTTCCGTATATTGATTAGAAACTTTTCGCCTTTTCACGACTGGAGGCGAACCCCCGTTCGCATCTGCTGAGATCTGTCTCTGCATTTATTAAAAACTGTCAGACGCAGCATATTTGCATTGATATTTTAATTTTAACTAGTTGCTGGGCGACTGCTCAGTTCGTTGCTTGTTCGTTGTTGATTGGTTTTTTCTTCGTTTTTTTTAATAAGAGCCTCAACTATTATTGGAATGTAGTTGGCTTGATGAGGAAACTGGATTTTTGTCAAGATTGCTACTCGAATTCCACCTAATTGATACTTGATTTTGGCACTGCCTCTAAATAGAATATTAATTAATATTTCTTTTCTTTTTTTTTGCGTTGACGATATTTTAGCGTGATTGCGCAAAAGGTTATTGAACGCAATATTTTGTTCATATTTTTAATGGCATTTCAAAGCATTGTGTTTGCAAAGTGTTTGCTTGTTTTTGGCTTTTAAAATCCAAATTTTAACAAATGGTTGTTTGAACCCTATAAAAATTGAATTTTATTGGTATTTGCAAATTTTTCGACTCTTTGAAATGCATTCAACTTAAATGTAATATAATTTTGTAGATGAATTATGTTTATATCATTCTAAAGGGCATTTCTTTTACTAATAAAACCTGTTAAGATTGAGTAAACAATCAATTTGTTTGTAATATTAATAAATATAATTAAAAATTCCCTTAACCTTCTTTTATTTTATTTTAAAATTAATTTTTAATAATTAATCTTTCTTATTTAACAATTATTTCTGCTCTTAAAATTGTTTCCAGTGTCTGGCCGACTTTTATTCACCACAGATGCCAGAGATTGAGAGGGAAAGCTCCGCTCTTGGTCCTTCGGCAACTTCATCCGGCAGCATCCTGTTGGCAGCCGAAGCGCTACGGGCTCCACGAACTCGCAGGACACGAGGGACCGCTACGGCATGTCCTTTTCGCAGGCTGCGCGCTGCGTTTAGCTTTCAGTTCGCTTGTGGACGTGCGTGCGGCAGGAACCTGCTGGAAGAGCTTCGGAACGGCATCGGAATCGGATTCGGAACCGGACCTGGCCAATGGCTAATGGTTAAATGTGGCAACACGGACGGATATGGATCTCGTGGAATGTTGAGAATGTGCCAATATGCCAGTGGGCCTCTATATAGGGCTTGTTGTGTGCCTCGTGTGAGTGAGTTTCCTTGGGCGGACTAACAGGTCCTCCCGTCTTGCCAAGTGTTAAAGTGCGGCCAAAAGTATTTCCGAGAAGGGAGAAAAAAAAAAATAAATACGATAGAAAAAGTGACAAATCTGCAGCCGGGTTTTTGTTTTTTTTTGGACGAAAGTTTGCCGAAAGGATTAAGGCACCGACCCGTACTTGTTGGAGGTAAGTTGTCTAGTTTGTTTGTGTTTCTCTTTTTTTTTGCGGGGCTTTGTAACTCCTTTTTGGGTTCTCCGGCTGCGAACTTTAATGGTGTCCCTTGATTTAGGCCCTGTGTCGCTGCTGTTTCTGGTTTTTCCACTGCCCAGGGAGCCATAAAATAAATCAGCCAAAATGTAGGTGGCCCTTTGTGCCGACTTCAATTTATTTTGGTCTCCGATGTCCCCAACGCCCGATGCGAAGATAATCTATAGTAATGGCATCTGTCGTGTGCTAGTTATGGGACAAAAGAAATTAGCGTTAGATGAAATATACGAAGGAAAAGGAGCAAGAGAATTTGTTTTAATAATACCAAGTTGTATTGAAAGAATTAGGATTTAAGAAATAAGATCTTAACTACAAAATTCTTATAGCAGAGCCTAATTAATTCTTTTTATTAAAAAGGATTTTAATGCTCTATAAATTGAATTGAAATAATAATTAAAGAATCCAAAAACTAAGTTATCGAAGTAAGCAAAGTACAAAAATATTATCAACATCTAAATATGGATTTTAAGATTAAATATTCGAAGAAAGAAAATCAAGCGAAGTTGTATTTTTAATACTTAATTGAATTAAAAGACTTATGATTTAAGAATCATGATTTTATCTACAAATATCTTTGAACAAAGTCTAAGTAATTATTTTCATTAAAGAGAATTTCCATTTTCTTTAAATTGAATTAAAATATTAATTAAAGAATCTATTAACTTAACAGCAAGGTAACATGTTTTTTTCTAGCCAAATATGGATTTACTTTATTTATTATCCTTTTAAACTATTTTTCATATGTACTCACATTATATTTTTAACAATTCGACTTATATAAATGGTATTTAAAAAAATGAAAGGCTATTTTCCTTTTTTAAAATAATGTAGCTTAAAATAAAACTGATCTGTAGAGTAGTCTATAAAATGTCATTAAGAAAATAGTCGATTCTTAATAGCAAACTGAGCTTAAATGTAAAGATTAACTTTCCTTCAAAAATAAATATAATTTTAGAAAAGAAAAATGTATTTAAACACTAAAGGTATTAACTACAATTAAATTAAAAGTTTCATTCATTTTTTGATTATTTTTAAAAGCCTTGAACTTGATTTTAACCTTCCACACAATATAAACCAAGTCAAACACTCCACTTTGTTCAATTTGATGCACTTGACTTTAAAATATGGATTTTTTTTTAGCCCGGCCTTTGGGTCTCAGCTGAAAATCTCTCTCTTTCTCTTAGCTTCCATTTTACTATCCCCTGGCTTTCTTTTCTTCTTTATTTTACTTTAGTTTTCTGGTGCGTTGGCCAGCGGCAAAAAAGGTTTAATTTATGGTCCTTTCAGATTGGCCCTATGCCCACGATACATTTGGGAGACACTTTTGCAGTGCCGAAAAACTTTTTTGTTTACTGTCAACATTGGTGACATTTTATGTGGACCACACACACACACAGGAACAGACGGTGAGTGACATCCCAGGACCAATAAACATAAACACAAAATAGTCGCAAGTGCCGAACAAAAAGAGCTGTAAAAAGCCGCCAAGAAATGCCAGTTAACTTTCCTCACATTTATCAAAGTTTTTCGCTTTTATGCGAGATTCGTGCGAGCAATGAAAATCCGTTATGCTTTGTAATTGAGTTATGAGGCGCTACCCGAAGGAGCAACACAAAAGCCAGGACTACTTAACTACTGACTAACTCATAAAACCACATTCAAGGACGTGGCATCCTTACACAGCAAAGAAATGGATCACTAGAAAGATAATGGCTTTTTTATTCAATATAAAACATTTATGTCATTATTTTCTAGCTTAAGAAAAGGCTATACGAGTATTCCAAGTTTCATAGAAATCAAAGTACAATTTTCTAGACTTTCCCTCATTCCTGCTGAGCCTGACCAATCACTGATAGTTCTTCCTTCTTCCGAAATAAACATATTTTTCCTGTGTAAAGCAGACGTCACAGACAGTCAGCGAAGGATGGGGCAAAATGACTGAAAAAAAAAAGTTATAAAACAAAGCAGGAGACAACCACGAAAGAGTGGAGCAGACACGAGAAATGTAATTAAGGCGACCGAACAAGGAGGGCGAACGAGGGAGAACGAGGGGAAACGTGGCCGTAAAACATGTACGCAAACAGAAATTAAGGCATAAACTACAATTGTTCAGATTATTGCACGTCGTGAGCTTAATGCAGCAGACGACAAGCAGGATTGGACTGGGAACGAGTACGAGGACTTATTTCGCTAGCCAAATGGCAACACTGGGAATGCTATGTCCTTTAATGGCTTTTCGCCTGCTTTATAATTTCGCTATTGTCATTGTCGTCACTGGCATGTAATTTTCCTTTGTCGAACCGTCTTCTCTCTTTCTCTATCTCTCTCTAGCTCTTTCGCTTCAGCGGTGTGCCAGCTCAAGTGTTGCCAATGGGGCGTATACACAATATGAATAATTTATGCTTAAATTGGAAAATGGCTCGCAAACAAATAAAATTCTAATTGAAGGGTTAGTAACAAGTCGGAAAAGGGGTTGCTTTTGCTTTGTCAGTTGCAGAACAGCTGAGGTTTCTGGCTACAAAATTCTAAGAAAACCCACAAGAAATTGGGACCTATTTTTACAGCCTTGCTTTACTTAGACCTTTAATTTCCATACTCCTTCAGTTAAACTTACCATAATTGGTTACGTTTATTAATATTTTATGGTATTCTTCCCTTTTTTAATTAATAATTTTCATGGAATAAAATTTAAATACATTTGACAAACTCCATTAGTTTAAGTGCTGCTGAGCTGCGATTGTAACAACATTTTTGGCTCCTGTAATTCATTTTGAACATGGTAATTACATTACTGGCTTTACGGAAAAATTATATAAATCAATAAGTAAATAATTGGAAAAATAACGCAAACTCGTTCATGCTTTGAAATAATTGCCTTATTAAAAATGCATTCCATCAATTTCGTATTAATAACTAAGCAAACACTGTAAACTGTCTTTTTTTCCAAACCAACATTAGTATTCAGGAAACTTTATGCCACGCCACAAATTAGTTTAGTTTCCCTTATCCATTTTACGGGCATATTAATAACTTTGGGAAACATCTTTGGCTTAAAATTGCTACCAAGTTTCGCTCATTAATTTATGCTAAAAGTAAATCTTGAAGGTTTTCGCTAAAAACCGCAGAAACTTTCAATCCCTTTATTGATAAAAATGGGCTAAAGTTCCCGAAATGAAAAAGTTCCTCAAGGCATTCCAGCTTCTAGCTGACAGGTTGAGTCAACGCAAGATATTGGACAAACTCTGGAGCTCTCTGAAGAAAATGCCACTAAAGGTGAACTTTTTGCCAGGATGGCAGGCGGCGGTTAGCAAAATGAGCCCAAAAGCATTCGCAAATAAAATTCCAAGAAAATGCCAGAGCGGGAGTGGCTAGAAAAAAATGCTGCCTTCGACTGCCCTGCGGCGACAGCCAGCCATCAACGGGGACTCCCCTCCCTCCAAGTGGGAACAGTATTTGTGCGAGGGTTCTTCCCCCACGGGCATCGACAAACGAGGGATGGGGGGAGCTAAGGGAGGCGGCGGCCTGTCATCGACAACAGCTGCTTTCATGTCTGTGACCTACTGACTTGTGTAGCCTACTTTCCCGAGCATTCCCACTCCTTTTTTTACCCCGATTTTCCTTGCGGAAGCTGCGCTTAATGGCACCATCGGCCTTGCTGCACTTGCCAGTTCCCCTTGCCCCCTCTGAGAATTCTCTGGCGCTCTGTCGTTGACATAATTAAGTGCATGGAAAATACTTTAATACATTTTAATTAAACAGTTCGCCATTGACGTCACCACACATAACCGAGTGAATTTAAGTGTGTGAATGCCTTGTCGGCGGAAGGAATGCGCTTTTACGCCTGTAACTCCACGGCATTTGTCATGTGCGCTTCGTGATCTCATCGATGCCGCTGGCTGGCTGCATGGCGCTGTGTCTGATTGCCATTCCGCATGACTTAATGTCGGGCCCCCGATAAGAGCACCCAATGTGCCAGGAAATGATAGGGGTTGATAGCGAACGACATGCGGCAATCATGTCGCAGATCATTTCTGGAGGAGTTACGCAAAAAAATAGTGTCACCTGCCTTCGCCACTGGGTGTGGGAAAAACGTGACAAATAAGCAAACAATACTGTCATATGCCAACTGTTCGGAAACTTTGTAAATAACAAGCGTGAAGGCAAACAAGCATGTATTGGGAAATGTCTTTAATTCCGAGGGAAACAAAGAAATATTTATAGGTAAAACTTATTTATTTAGATGTTGGATTTCTTCAGAAAATATATAAAAATTATACAAGGCAACAAGTGTTTTTGAAAATATATTAATATTCTTAATATATTAAGAAATATTTATTTATTCCTAAATAAATATTTATTTACAGAATTGGTATTAACAAATCATAGAATAATTAATCTTTGAGAACTATTGACATTTAATGTTACTTTTTTCCTATAAATGTATTCATTAACTTGTAAAAAAAAAGTTTAAAATGTATTTTATGAGTTTTATGGGTCACCCTTTTTTCATTTTCAGCTTAAGTCATATGTTCTCTTTAAAATCAATAAAATTAAACCATTGTTTAGTTTAATTATTATTTAGTTTCGACTTTTGTTAGGAAATTGATTTAATGAATA